>JAKUCM010002656.1:0-37444 GCA_023374145.1 Lepidium sativum | reverse complement strand
AATAAATCGATTATCTGGAAAGATATGATGTATCTTTCCTTATATATATTTAGTACCACTCGTGTCATCCCTTCTTCCTGGCATACGCTTGGCTTCAATTAGTCTTCTACCTAAATTTTATGACCAAACAATTTAACTAACTCGTTCAATAATCATCCAACTTATGTGGGTACATCAGAACATGGTTGAATCAAAGAATTCCCAAATCTTGTAAGAGAAGTTTTAGCTATTTGCGTGAAGTAATGTAAGTTACGGATAAATTTTTATTTATAGGTATTCAAATCAATCGAAAATATGAATTCTGTTTGGATATGAGTGGTAAAAAAAGGTGACTTTATTTCGTATGTTAGATGAATTGAATTTACAAATTTTAATTTTTTTAGGTCCAGACCTACTACTTAACTAGAAACTCTTTGTCTTAAATCTTAATTATATAACTAATACAATTTGTTCTATCATTTAATATATGATGTATAAATTGTAGAAATTTCTTTTAGATGTCTCCTATAGTTTAATTAAAATTTATAGATTTATAAATATATAGTTTGCTCGTCCGTGCACTGAAAAACTAATATCAAAACACGTATATTTTTCCCCCGTCAAATGTGAAAGATTAATAATTAAATAATTAATGATAAAGAAAGCGAACGTACATGAATAATTTTTCAACGAAGACATTAGTAAAAGCATCTCCATTGTTGGAGATACTAATTAGAGGTTATTCATAATAAAATATTATTATATTTACTACCATTTTTAGTTTATTATTTATTTATTTTAAAAAAAATAAAAACCTCCAATCATGTAGTGACATGTGCTATTTGAGTCTTTTAAGAATTAAGATCAAGTCTCTCAAACCTCTCTTTTTTTTGTCAACAACAAATCATATTGGACCACAACTGGCCGGCTCAATAACTAAATTCCTACATAATGTAGGCGGAGGGAGTCGATTTCTGATTGTGTAAATGAGCTGCCTTATGTGGACTTACCGTATGCCACTAGACTAAGAATCATTTGCTCTTAAACCTCTTATTTAAAAGATTTGTTTATTTTTTTCTCTTTTCTTATCATTATTTTTTGTTTTTTTATTCTTAAGAGACTACATTGGAGATTAGAGGTAGTCTAAAGAGATGAGAGGCAAACCACGTACAATGACCCATTAACACGTTTTTTTAACCAAACTATTATCTCACTACTATATAATTGAGATCTTCTTAACTAAATGATTGATTATCGATGATGTAACTTTCTACTAAACTATCTTTATTTAACGAAATGATTGGCATCAAAATGTTATATAATGATTCATTAACCCCTAATATAATATTCTTAACTAGTCAATTTTCTTTCTAAGTTACCATTCAAATAATAAATGATTCTAATATAAAAGGTCATATTTTTCTACAAGAATCTTGTGAGTTCTTCATTAAGTTGGACTTGTATAATTGGGACATTAATGGATGTCACTACTCATATTCACCCACATGTTTTTTTTCACAAACAAAATAAAATCTTTTTATGCATAATAAATTCACTTTTATTTTGGTAAAAAGAAATTAACCTTTTCACCTTATTTGCTTTTTATGTTTCATCCCACTTAGATGTGAAGGGAAAGTAATTAAACCTTCAAAGCATAATTCTTCAACGCAATGATGGGAAGACTCAATCATAGCCAATCTTCAAAGTAAACTATACTTGTATGAAAGCTTCGTTTTTATTTATTTATTCAATATGTATATGAAAATTTTATTTACAGAAAAACGAAAGAAGAATATACAACCTATAAAAAGCGCGTAGGCCTTATGAAAACTACATGTAGTTATTATTTTATATTTTTATATATGTGTTTTATTTTCTTTATTTGTGAGAACGAGAGAAATGCATAAAACCCAAAAAGACAAATGGCTACTTCAGACCATAACCATGATACACCAACCAGGATTAAAAAGGACAATTAGCATATTAAGAGTAATAATAATTAATTAAAAAATAAGGAATAAACAAAAAGGAAATACTGAGCTTAGCGTCCGAAGGCTATTTCTGTGGCTCTTGGATTCTTACTTATAGCAAATCATGCTTGCCAGCTTTACTCGATAAATTCGTTTTATGGCTCAAACACTATAAAATCTAGCTAACCAAATTTATCCTCAAATATATATATTTATTAAATCTGTTGAAATTTTACAATTTCAGTTCTTGGGTTTTCTTCTGTCTCATCTTGTTTTAGAGAGAGAGAGAAAGGAAAGAGAGAGGAGGAAGATGATGACTGAGAATCGGGTGGTTTTGGCTCTGCTTACACTCTGCATTGTAGGGTTTGAGCCAAGTTTCACCCATGGAGCCACAGATGCATCAGATAGTGAGTTTTACTTTTTCCTTCTTTGAAAATCTTCACTCTGTTCTCTTTATTTCAGTCTTGTAATCACATCATTTGTATAGTTTTCTCCATGATTCTCTGGGTTTATGTTTCTCCTTCAACCTTTTGATTTCTTCTTTCATACCAAAACTCGAAAATTTCTGCCATAATGTTCTTTTCTTCAAAACAGGTTTTGTTTCGATGAAGGGTTCTTTTCCCCAAATCTCTGACCTTTTTTTTTGTTTTTTTCTTTTAACTTTTTGTTTTGATTTCTTTTTGTTTCTTCTCTTTTCTGAGTTTTTGTTTTCGGTTGGTCTCACGAGCATTCCTTTAATCAGACAGGGAACTTTATGTTCTTTGAATATCATCTAGCTCATAAAATCCCAATGATCTCAAATCTTGGATCTGTTTAGGGGAACCGACGTGAAAAATCAATATGATTATGATTTTAATCAGTGCTTGGAATAGTTTCCTTATGGTCTCTGGTTCTCAATGTGAACAGCTTCGGTGTTAAACTCCATGTTCACCTCCATGAATTCTCCGGGACAGCTATCACAATGGACATCATCAGGAGGGGATCCTTGTGGCCAAAACTGGAAAGGCATAACATGCTCTGGTTCAAAAGTTACTCAAATGTAATGACTTTGTATTCAAAATCTCGATTTTAACATCACTTTTGTTTCTTGTATCCATGCTTAATACATTATCTACTTGCAGTAAGTTACCAAGTCTTGGACTTTCTGGATCACTTGGATTCACCCTTGATAAATTGACTTCTGTTACTGAGTTGTAAGATTCATCTTCCATGATGCTTCAAGGTTTCTTTTTTATCTAACGGCATAGCTTATTAATCATGGATACTTTTTGTGAAACCTGCAGTGATTTAAGTGGCAATAACCTTGGAGGCGATTTGCCGTATCAGCTTCCTCCAAACTTGGAGCGATTGTATGTTTGATGATTCTCTCTGTTATATACTTATTTCACAAGATTCTTCTATCTGTGTTTTGGAAGTTAATAAAATTTCCGAGTACCTGTAGGAATCTTGCTAATAACCAGTTCACTGGATCTGCTCAGTATTCCATTTCTCAAATGCAACCTCTCAAGTACCTGTAAGTTCTTCACTTATTTATCTTCAAAGATATCTTGGAAATAGATCGTTTATTTAATGCTTCATTGGTTTTCCCAGCAATCTTGCTCACAACCAGTTGAAGCAACTAGCTATTGACTTCACTAAACTCACCTCTCTCACTACCATGTAAGATCCCTTGTTTAATCCTGAGTTAAATTAATTAAGAAACTTGATTAGTTAGTAACCAAATATTTTGACAAATTCATGTGCTTTTTCAGGGACCTCTCTTCCAATGCCATCACGGGGTCGCTCCCAAATAGCTGTACCTTTCTTACAAGTGCAAAATCAATGTAAGATTTCGTTATGTAGGTTTTGATGCCGTGAAAAAACTCAATTTACATTATACTAACATTGTGTTCATTGAACCTCACAGTTATCTTCAGAACAATCAGTTCACAGGCACCATTGATGTCCTAGCGGCCTTCCTCTCGAAAATCTGTGAGTAACTCAAGCTTATCCATTGTCAGAAAGTTATCACCTGTACACATTAGTTGAATATTGTTCTTGCTAAATGCTTCCTCAGGAATATTGCAAACAATAAGTTCACAGGCTGGATCCCTAATACTTTGAAAGGCATTAATTTACAGTAAGTTATTCATAGCTTTCTTCAATTTCCTTGATCTTTTTCCCATTCTCACAAATTTTTCCCCTGAATGATTTTGGAAACAGAAAAGATGGTAACTCATTCAGTTCCGGGCCTGCACCTCCACCACCTCCCGGTACACCTCCGATTCGTCAACCACCTTCTCATAAATCTGGTAACGGTGAACACCAGTCCAATGGTAATTCCAGCAGTAGTCGTGACTCAAAAAAATCAGGGATTGGAGCTGGTGGAATAGCAGGAATCGTCATCTCATTGATAGTTGTAGCACTAGTCATAACTTTCTTCCTGATCAAGAGAAAAAGATCAAAGCGGTCATCATCCCCAGACATTGAAAAGACTGATAATAACATTAACCAACCCTTCACACTTGCATCAAATGACTTTCATCAAGGTAAATGATAATAACATTAACCACATTATATTTTTTTCTTGTGTAAAAATGTAAATACGTTAAATGATGGTTTGGTTTTCTAACTTTGTAATCATGTGGTTGCAGAGAATAAGTCTGTACAAAATCCATCAGTAGTTGAGACAAAGAAACTGGATACTTCACTGTCGATGAATCTACGCCCTCCACCAGCTGAGCGACATAAGTCGTTTGATGACGATGATTCAACAATAAGAAAACCTATTGTTGCAAAGAAAGCTGCTGTTGTTGTTCCTTCGAGTGTTAACACGTATACAGTTGCAGATCTTCAGATAGCTACCAACAGTTTCAGCGTAGATAATCTTCTCGGTGAAGGGACTTTTGGAAGAGTATACAGAGCTCAGTTTGATGATGGAAAGGTTATAAGACTACATAATTCTTTACTTGTAACAGCACTATCTCGTATTATTCTGCTGCTGAGTTATTGTCTTTGTATAATAGGTACTTGCCGTGAAGAAAATAGACTCATCTGCGCTTCCCACCGACACAGCTGATGATTTTACCGAGATAGTATCGAAGATTGCGCATTTGGATCATGAAAATATCACAAAGCTTGATGGTTATTGTTCTGAACACGGACAAAACTTGGTGGTCTATGAGTTCCACAGAAATGGCTCATTGCATGACTTTTTACATCTTATGGAAGATGAAAGCAAACCATTAATATGGAATCTCCGTGTCAAGATCGCTCTTGGCACTGCACGCGCATTGGAGTAAGTCTTCAAGTTTCTCAATCACATTATCTCCCGTTATAACAGCAGGCAGCAGAGTCTCATGGAAATTATTGTTGTTGTTGCAGGTACTTGCATGAAGTTTGCTCACCATCTATAGTCCACAAGAACATCAAATCAGCAAATATTTTACTTGACTCAGACCTGAATCCGCACCTCTCAGACTCAGGTCTCGCTAGTTTCCTCCCCACCGCAGATGAGGTGTGCAGAGCATATAGACTAAACTTATCAGAACACTAGTATATCATGTTCCTCCACAGGACTACTATGTTATTGTCCCTTAGCATTCTGATATGTTGTGCAGCTACTGAACCAAAATGATGAAGGATACAGCGCACCAGAAACTTCAATGTCAGGCCAATACTCTTTAAAGAGCGATGTTTACAGTTTTGGAGTAGTGATGCTTGAACTTTTAACCGGAAGAAAACCATTCGATAGGTACTATTATGTTCCATATCCCTTGGCATTATTCACTTTCTTATCAGTAAAAATGTGTTCTAAATTGAAGTAAATCTTGGTGATTGTGACAGCACGAGGTCAAGATCTGAGCAATCATTGGTGAGATGGGCAACACCGCAGCTTCACGATATTGATGCTTTGGGCAAAATGGTTGATCCAGCACTCGAAGGGCTTTACCCAGTTAAATCTCTCTCCCGATTTGCAGATGTTATCGCCCTTTGCGTCCAGGTAATCATCAAGTAAATGAAACAGAATGAATGAAATGTGATGATCGGAAACAAATTTGAATGTAAAATGATGTTTTTCAATGTGTTACAGCCGGAGCCAGAATTTAGACCACCGATGTCTGAAGTGGTGCAGGCGTTGGTTGTATTGGTGCAGAGAGCTAACATGAGCAAGAGAACTGTCGGAGTTGGCTCTGGTAGCTCCGGCGCAAATGATTACATGTAAATTATTTACCTGAGAGAAAACCAACAACAACAAAAAAAACTACACTTCGATCTTTTTTTTTCTTGTCTGCTCGGATTCTGAGACTGACGGCAACAAGGGAAGCGACTGAGACAGACAAACAAAACAATATCATTTTCTTCTTTCTTCTTTTGGTTTCATAAAACTAATGAGAGAATAACAACAGACCCTTCACGCATTGTACAATCCCACCTTCTCTTGTAATTTGTTGCCAATTTGTAGCGTTTCAGATTCCGACAACATGAACAAAACTATTCCCTTTTGTGAGTTTCGATCGAAAATGGTATTCTTTTGCATTGTATTATTTCCTATTTTTTGTATAAATAAAAATATAATCGATTTCAAGTTAGTGTGCTGCTGCTAAACCTGAACGAAGCTTAGACAGAAGCGGTATTTCTTTCCAATTTGATTGGATCGAGCATTGAATACGACGACATCCACGTGACATACGATAATACACGTGACAAATGGAGACGTCATGTGAACATTTTTATGACACGTGCCTGACAGTCAATTACAGTTTACGATCGGTTGTAAAATGAAAGCCATATAACAAATGATCGTTTTGTGAAATTAGAGCAAAACAGAAAGACGAAAGTGAAAATGATACTCGGGAAGTGGTGGAGATCTGTGGGACCCCCGGAAAGAATGGTTGTCGATACGACGGCGTGAGGACGATGGTTGGTAAAGCCTCGAATCGAGCTGGTGTTCATGGTTGCAAACTTCCTGACGCTAAAACACTTGACAATGTAATTTGATATGTGGCCAATTAGCTACATGACTAGTTCAATTTCTTGTTGTGTGTCGCGAAAAGAATCTGACAGCCACAATGTATCCTCCAAGTGATTGATCATGTTGCTCTCTACTAGTTTTTAATCTTAGGAGTTTTACAATATCCGTAATAATTTATGTGTTTTCTCTCGAGATCTGAATTAATATTGTCTTGGATGATATAAAACACCAAAGAATTTTGAGAGAACAATAAAATATGCACTTATGGAGACTAAAAAGCCCATAATATACGAATAGGCCCATTTGAGCAAATATCATTACTGTGGCTTATCCATCTTTTTGCTCTGACTCGTCTCTTCAATCACGGAGGAAATAACTTGTCCGCTACTGTTTAGTTGTAAGAGGATTCGATTTGTTCCTTCTTTCACTCATGTGCTGAATGAATTTCCTAATGCCTTGGGTAGGTAAGTTTTCGTTGTGATGCGCCGGTGAATTTCTTGTTTGATATCTGGTTAACATTCCACTATTCATGGTGTTTCCCTCCAAAGATGTTTAAATTTTAGAAGTTCGAGTACTGCAATGGCTAAATGTGTTTCCATGATTTCCAATAACTTGCAGATGTTGTCACCATTCCGCAAGCGTATCTGGCTCCACTGGGATCTCAGAGTATCACCTGTGCTAAGTCCTTGCAAATCCCACAGAGACAACGATTCGGATTCTCAAAGCACTTAGATCTTAACACAGGTCTCTTAATCCTCTAAACCCGTAACATTGACAGAGAAGTCATCATCCTCACCCTCCAAACTCTCCACTCCCGTGGCTTACGCCGACCTTCTTCATGCGTATATTTCCGCTAGATCGCTCCACCATGGCCGAAAAATCTGTTCTTTGATTCTCAACAATCCTAGTCTCCGTCACGACACCAAATTGCTTTGCTAGCTTATCACCCTCTTCTCGATTTGCCGCCGATTGGACCTCGCTCGGAAGATTTTTGACGATGTCACCGATTCCACGCTACTTACTGAGAAAGTTTGGGCGGCGATGGCGATTGGGTATTCTAGAAACGGGTCACCACGAGAGGCTTTACTTGTGTATCTGGATATGTTGTGTACTTCCATTGAGCCGGGGAATTTTTCGATTTCCGTTGCGTTAAAAGCTTGCGTTGATCTAAAAGATCTCCGCATTGGTAGAGGAATCCATGGCCAGATTGTGAAACGGAGGGAGAAGGTTGATCAGGTGGTTTATAATACTCTCTTGAAGCTTTACACGGAACGTGGTTCATTTGAAGATGCACGCAAGTTGTTCGATGGGATTACCTTTGTTGCTTTGTTATCTAGGTGCAGCGATATAGGGCTCTCAGAATATGGTCTGAGTTTGTTTGAACGCATGAAAACTGAATTCAGATTTTCACCAGCCTTGGAGCATTATGCTTGTTTAGTTGACATCTTGGGCAGAGCTGTTAAAATCGCGGAAGCAGTCAAGGTAATAGAAACAATGCCATTTATGCTAAGTGCATCCATGTGGGGATCATTGCTCAACTTTTGCAGGCTCCACAGGAATGTTTCAGTGGGAGAGATTGCAGCAAAGGAGTTGTTTGTTCTTGAACCTCATAATCCAGGGAACTATGTTATGGTTTCTAACATTTATGCCGATGCAAAGATGTGGGACAATGTGGGTAAGACCCGAAAGATGATGAAACAAAGAGGGATCAAAAAGGAAGAGTTATTGTCCTCAGAGACACAAAACGATTCCACCATTTTGTTACGGGCTTCTGCTCATGTAAATATTACTGGTGACTGGTGAGGTATTATTCTATTTGCAACAAGTGAGTAATAGAAGAATCTAAAAAGACTGAAGATATAGAACGGACGTAATTTATGACCATTCTTTTTGCAAGGAGGCTTTTGGTAGCGTAGACTGAGAAAGCAGCGAGAGTGCATGTACTTGATGCCACAAGCTGAGAAAGCTACATGCTCCAGCATCACTGTGGGAGAGTAGAAATCTCATAGCCGAAGTAATAGAATTTATTAGAATGAGGACACAATATAGAAACAATTCTTTCGGGTTCCGTGATGGACAACGACCGGGACTTCCCAGGCAGGTATAATGGTAAGGGTATGTTTCTACTAAGCAAACTAGACATTGATGCAGACAAAGATGTCATGTTGTGGTAGGACATTCCTCCGGCAGACCGTGAAATTGGATTATGTGGACCCGTTGGGTCCTAAATTAATTTACAAGCCCCAACGAGCAGACAGAGTGTGAGACCCACATCTTAAATTGTTGAATTAAATTCGTGGCCATGAGATCCAATAAGAAGAATGGTTTTAATTTGAATTTAGAAGGAAGTTTGTTGGAGGATAAGGATCTTATCAACTTAAGACCTAGCATATCTATCTTAAATCTTTCAATTTTAACACCGCTTAAATTCATTTTCTCCTCACGCTTGCACTATCAAAACCTCAAGTCAACAATCCCTCTCACCAGGATTTCTAGAGCCACTTACCACAACTTCATTCTGATAAGAAAATTTGTCTGTTTGGCTTATTTTCGGGATTTATAACTATTTGATCACTGATCCACTGATTGTGATCTTTGTAGGTTTGGAAAGATCTTTCTTTTAACAATTTGTAGCTTTAAACAGTTCGTCAATTTGGAGCAAAATTGGAGTTATATTGAAAGAGTTACTATCAGTTTAAAGTAAGATATCAAATCTGGTTTTCATTTCATACTTAGAGAGAATTCTAGATTTTCTGTTTTAAACCCTATGTTCGATTTGGCTTGTTTACGGACGATTACCGAATAGGTCTAAGCAAGGAAGGCTAGATCATAACTAATATTGGATAGAAAAAACATTTAGTAAGGCAAAGGAATCATCAGATTTTCAACTCTAAGATAAGATTTGATTAGAAATTGTGTAGTTTAAACCGCAAGTATCATCTCTTCAGTTGATTAGTTTATCTTTAACTAAGTTTAGTCTATATTTTATCAAAAATAATTATATAAGTATATTAATAAATATAAATATAAATATAGTATTAATTTAGAGGTTGTGTAATTGCTTGATATTAGAATAGTTTTGTGAATTAAATAATATAATAAATAAATAATAATGAATATTTGAATAAAATTGTGGTGTGGAATATTGTGGAGAATATATATTAATTAAAGTTTATATAAAGAGCAACATAAATTTAAGAGGATGTTAAGAGTTGTCTCTTAAAGAGTAATGACACATAATTGATATTTGGTTACAAGCTGAAATTCATGCGAAAGAGACAAATGGTTTAAAGTGGGCTGACGAGAACGTTTCTGGTAAAAAACTATTGACGAGCTAGGAAAAATCAAGCTATAGACCATGATCTCCCAACCGAGGGTTCTTAAGTCATCTAGAGAATGGTTAAGTCGAAATGTGTAGAGTTGGCTGCTACAACGAATCAACATGTTTGGTACAACTTGTTAAAAAACATAAATTGTATATGTTTGCTTTCAATGGGCAAATGTGATCTCCTTACTAAGTATTTATATTCATCCCTCCTATTTTTTCCAGATCATATCAAAGTTCATGAATAGCTGGTTCGAGTCTTCTAGTTTATTTGAAATTATTTGTTTCCGGTTTTATATTCTTCTTTGACGTTTATTTTTTTTATGTTAAACATATGTATTTAATAAATCTATGTAAGATTTGGAAATATTTTTGAATTAAACTAGTAAAGTATTTATTTGATACTGAATAACATATAATCTCAAAAGTTGGGAGTATATGCAATTAGAATTATGTTTGACAAAAAATAAGTGAAAAACAAAAACTTTTGTCGAGATGAAAATTAAAAGATGCATTTTAGAAAATCATAATTTTGAATATTTTCTTTATTTATTATCAATGAAGTATACAATACTTTATGTAGTAGAGCCAAGCCTAAGAACGTAAAGATATATTTAAAAAAAATTTAAATATGAACCAAAAGTAATCCAATAAATCACTTCAATAACCCCCTCAAGTGGGAGCATATAGATTGAATATGCCCTAGTTGGAATGAAACTCTTCAAAGCAATCTCGCCCAAATGCCTTTGTAAAGATGTCCGCGAGTTGTGTTAATGTGGAGTCACATAAGCTATGTGAGACTCTAAAAAATGGAAATTACTATCATCAACATGATAAATAACTTTCCCCGAAGAAGCTTTGGATTGTACATCTCTGAAATTCAATTTTGAAGATTTGGTTGGATGTACAACAAAGTTTTCAGCAGCACAAAGGGTACCTTTCATCGTTGACCTTTTCCTATTGTTTCATTAGTGGTTGTGATCGGGGTTGTGAAGAAGAAGTTAACACCGAATTTGTCTTCTGTGTAGGCAACATTATCACATGTAGTGGTGATTCAGTTTGATCTGATATAGTTTCAATTGTTGAGTCTAGCCCAACTGAAGTAATGACATGAGCCATTAGCGAAGCTGGTGGGCTTATTATTCTTGGTCCATCAGACAATTCATCTTGAATTAAGCCTTCAGATATTAGAGCCCATAAGTAACGACAAGTTCCATTAGCGCTAACCTTTCTTACCATGTGGATACCCTACAAAAATGCAATGACGACTGCGTGAGGCAAATTTGTTTCATGGTACTTGCTAATTATGAGCATAGGCCAAACAACCGAAGACTCTAATATAATTTAACGCTCGAATTGTATTGTATAGTCTTTCGTGAAGAGTCTTATTACTCAAAACGAAGTTTGGTGTCCTATTAATGAGATAACAAGCTGTCAAAACATGTTCTCCCCAAAATTGATTGGAAGATTTGCTTGAAACATTAGAGTTCTCATGACATTGAAAATGTTTGATGTTTCCTTGTTACTTTCCCATTTTGTTGAGGTGTCCCAACACTGCTTGTTTCATGAGTGATGCCAAGTTCTGCAAAATGTTTTGTTAAAGCCAAAAATTCTAAACAATTATCACTTATAACTGTTAGAATTAGTGACTGTCTGCTGAAAATGTCTTTGATGCCAATGTTAACTGTACCGGTGCTGCATTTTTTCATTCAGTAAATAAACCAAACACAGCAAGGGTAACCATCAATAACTGTTAAAAGAATATCGAGCACCACAATGTGATGGTGTTTGATATTGTCCCAATAAATCAACATGAATCATTGAAAAAATACGAGTTATTGTATTATTTCTAAGAGAGAAACAATCATGAGGTTTTTATGCACAGGGACAAATGATAATAGCAATTTACCATCAAATAACCTACTGTAGATTCAATCGAAATATTATAGCAAGGTGTCAAGCCATATGAGAAAGCAACTAACAATCAAGATACATTCAACTTATCTAATCCAAGCCAATATCAACCAATTTTTATCAATCAACACAATTAAAATTGAAACAAGAAATAATAAAAATATAGCAAAAAAAGAGTAGAAAACACATTAAATAACACAAAACAGAGCAATAGATGAAAAATAAAGCACAACTTAAAGCAATGAACTATTAAGGAGATGGGTTCTTGAAAAGTGAGATCAATGATCAAAGCTTCACTAGGGGACCTAGAACTTGCTTAAAAACCTATGTAGATGTCCTCTTAACCAAAAACCAAACCAATCACATTCATTTTCATGCAATGAGACTTAACCTAGACTACAATCAGACTTGAATTTCATCAATTATATACCAAGATGCATTAAGATCTAACTTAGAATAGTCTAATAACACCCTATACATTTGAACTCTTGAGCTAGGAGTGATTATTTCAAGCTAAGGTTCAGTCGAGCATTTTTACAAACATCTTGTGGGTGGGAAATACCAAATCTCATATTTCAATGGACCAAAGAGAAAAAAGCATTAAAAACACCTAAACCGAAGGGATTTAAGCATAAACAACCTTAAATAGGCTTGGAAACCCCTAGATCTACACTAATCTAGCTCATTTCCTCAAGAACCCTAATAGATATACTCAATCTTCATCATAACAATCATAAACCTAGAAAATAAAATGGTTAACATAATAAGAAAGATAGGAAGGATATGAACAATATTGATCAACGACTGAAATTCAAATAAGCAAAGGATCACAAAAAATCTAGCATTCAAGATCTGGAAATTACAAGATAAAAGAGAGAAAAACTTTCTTAATCTTTGCCAAAAGAGGAATAAAAACGTGGATAAGGTTTCTTAATGAACTAGGAGGGTATTTATATCCTTTCTTATTAAAAACTTATAAAGTCAACGCAAGAGAAAAAATCAACAGGTGATCGAGCGTCCACCTTGAGTGTTTTCCTTCTTGCCTAATTTTCTTCCTCACGCTCCAAATGTTGTTCCCAAGCTGATTGTTTAATCTCAATGTCTTCACGACGTCTAAATTCCTCCAAATTATGCTCTCAAAGTACCTAGAATCACCTCCAATACAATATGTATGCAGTGCAAATTATAGAAATGAAGATGTTTGGACCCTAAAATATACCAAAATGCTATGATGTGTATGCAAACTATACTAAATGAGATGCTTAAAAGAGGTAAAATACATACACATCAACTCCCTAAACTTTGTCTTTGATAGCCCTTAAGCAAAGAAATACAAGAGAGGAAGGAGAGCATGGGGTCTCAAAACCAAAGCAAGCTGATTCAAACTCTAGCACTCACTGTCATATCTAGATATTTTAAGATGCAATACTAACAAGTCTTACTCTAAAAACGTTAGCCATGCCAATCTTAATTCAACATAAGCTCAGCCTCAATTTACTTATGAAATCTCATTAACCAAACCTGTTAACATTCAATGAAATCAGAATCATGAATCAAGCTTATGCATTTCCAAAGAACAAGTTTGGCTGGAAGAGAATGGCTAAGAGATTAAAATATCTCTTTTGTATCTGGTCAAATGAAGAACAAGGATCACTTAATAAAATGGATTAAGGTTCAACATAATGTTAAAGGTTAAAACCAAATGATGCATAGAAGAACAAAAATTCATCTACCCGATACATTCAATGATCTTAACTCTAAGCTCATCAAATCTTAGATTGATGATCTTCACCCTACACTTTTTTTTTATCATAAGGCTTTCTTTTTCAGCCAACAACTTCTTTAGTATCAACTTTCCAGACTTCTTTGCCATTTATTTTCTTTGTTTATCGAAGGAGATGGTTCATATACTTTTTTGGTGATTTATAGCAGTTTGGGCTTATATAACAATTAACCTCTGGTTTGCTTTTCTTCCTTAATGCATAATGCTTTCTATACTTTTGTATATTTTTACTTTGAACCATTTTCATACTTTGCTTCCCAAAACTTTTACTAGAACACCTATAAACTTTCATACATTTCTCCCCTTAGACTCTTTTACTTTAAGCATTTTTCCCTTTATTTGGTTTCATGTTCTTTTCAATGTAAAGAACACAAAATTCCCAGCTCAAAAATCGTAGACATTTTACCTAGCTGGTCCGACGAATTATGAACCATAATCTATATGAAGACTTGGCCTTTTCGACTCAGACCTAACACCTTATACCAACCTTAATCCAAAATAAGTATCTCAATCACACAAACAATTTATGGCTTTTAATAAAGGTTAAAGTTCAGGGAGGGGTTCTACTTGGATTAATGAGATATATATGACTGGTGCAAAGGAGATTCGAATGTTTTATGCTATCCACAAGTTCAAATTCGATGCACAACCTTGATAATTAAATGTCAGGTTTGGGTTCTCTCTTAGCAAGGATTGGAATCATATCAAAATGATTTCAATTAGAGGCAAGAGTACTCAAGCTAAACCTTCATAACATGGTACAATATTATATTTCAAACAAGCTACCAAGCATCAAACAACATCTACTTAGGGCAATGAACCTAGCTCATAAATCAGCAAGCTTGCAAGGTATAATCATCATCGACCTCAATGCAATGTATATACTCAATCTTACATGAAAACTCTATTTTGGAATGATTTTGTGATTTTTTTTTGTATTTTGTATGCCATAGATGACATGCATGATTAAAATATGCAAAAAGAAAAATGTTTTTGGATATTTTGTGCCTTAAATGCAATGCATGATTTATGTGGAAAACCAAAACTAAGAAACAAAGACAATGCTGTTAAATACTTCTAAAGCCCTCCCCCAAACTTAAATCACGCAGTCCCTTATGTGTGTAAAAGCTCAAAAGAGGGTCCTAGATAAACAAAGTAAAATCAACGATGCAATGATATATACAACAAAGTGAAGGAGGTGGTACCTTTTAGAAACCAAAATAATGGTTGTGGAGGCGTTCATGCTCTTCAAGGTGTATCGTGCAACATTTAGGTGAGACTCGAGATCATCTTGGCCGAGTGTTATGCTCGAATGTGCTGCTCGAGTGTCTTGCTCCGACTCCTCGTGGTCTTCTGAAGTATGTGCTGAGGTTCACCGAGGAGTGTCTGGCTAGTACTGGGTGTACCTCCTGAGTTATCTCCACGGAGACCGAGTGACACCTTTTTCCATCTCCAAATCCATGGCTAGATGAAGCGTCTTTGATTTAGTGCTTCATTCTCCCTCCGTCTAGTTTCATCACTTCTAACCAAACCCTTTACTTTCCTTACCAACCACTTTTTCATTTTCTGGAGTAATCCAATATGCTTGTGAGCCTCTTGGATTGGAACTCCTTGTCTGTGTGGCAAAGTATACTCTTCAAAGTAGTATACTTCTGGATCAATCTCATCACATTCAGTTGGTGATGGAGGAAGAGGTGGTCTATTTGGGTCATCTAGAGATTCAAATGGAGGAATGGATTCAGTGTTTCTTCCTATTCTTATGGATGTAAACTTTCGGTTTGGTAGTGTCATGTGAGCTGTTTTCCTTGGTGGATGTTGAAACAAATAGATGTGCTTTTCATGCATTCTTTTGTTTAACAAGAAACAAGTTTTATTTAAGTGAACTAGATCCATGTATCAAGGTTCTTCCTAGCTTTCTTTGTTAATCACAACTTTGCACTTTACAAGGAGGTGGGTCACAAAATCTCCCATAGTGAGCTTTCTTTCATTACCACCATACTTAACGTCTCTTGTCCAATCTCTATATGATGTAAGCTGATTTGCGAAGAGAATGTTGATCCAACTTCATTCCTATCTCCAATGATTGGTGAACCATCATCTATTGTACCCACTGTTTCTTTTAAAGTCGTAACTAGCATTTCTAACTCTCCTATGTTTATAGTACCCGTTGTAAACCGAGAGAATAATGTATCAGCAAGGATCATTCTGAAGTACCTTAAAGTTGGATTTCAGAGTAGAGATGCTTTGGATCGCTATGATGAGAAGTTGTTTGATGTCATGGCTATCATCTGCCATAGATCTTTGAGCTCTCCTCTTTTGAAGTCGGGCCAATAGTTCTCGTATTCAACACTAGGGAATTGGAATAAAATCTTAAGTTCCTTCAAAGATAGCCTATAATATTGTTCCCTTATTGTAAATATGATATAACCACCACCTCGTTTCTCTTAGAGACTCACAATATCAAAAATATATAAGATCACATGAACCGTTTCTAAGAACTGGATGGTTTCCTCCTTATTGGCCTTTAACTAGAGAGAAACGGATGTCGATAATCTTCAATTCTGCAATAGAAGGTCCACATCACGCCTAATCCCTAGTGTGTCAAGGGCCTCCTTATTAGGGTAAAAAGTTCCAATAAAATCCATTATTCTTTTCTTGTAAAGCTTTCCTCACATTAGTGGCTTTCCTATGCTCTTTCTCTCTCATCTCAACCATAATAATCTCTTTTTCTTTTTCAGCCTCTGTTTCATCATACCTAACCGCATACAAGGTTTCCTCTACCAAATCAGCTTCAATCGCTTCTTCCTCTTCACACTCCTCAATTTCCTACTCTTCCTCATCATCTTCAAATTCTTGATTCTCAACGATCTCATTATCTTCATCCATATACTCGGTTTCATTTTCAGATTCACTCTCAAATTGGATAACCAACCTCCACCCAACTGCTTTGCTTCATCTTCTGTCCTCAAGAGATTATTTTGGATTTGTTGAAGATTCTCCAACTTTAGGCTTCTTACGATATCTTGCATTCTCCTTGGCTCTAATTCGGAGGAAATTGGCATGGCGATCTTTGAGAGAAAACATCACGCCTTGAGAGACTTAGAGCCTTAATCTGAAGAATTTGCCCATAGAGGAATTGCTTGATCATGACGCTTGAGATGAGTTTGATCTAGTGTTTTGTATTCTTTAATCAATTTGGTTCTCGATTTTCTTCAATCTGTCTTTCTTTCTTTTAAATATTGCTCGCGATGTGTTCTTCTTCAAAAAAAAGACGGAAACCATAGAGAAAATGTAAGTAAGAGAAGTGAATATGGGATGAATGAATGAGAGAGGCTAGGTCTCTTTAAATATATGATAAGGATGAGAGTGAAGCCTTTTAAGATTAAGATTCATATTCAAATTCAAAAGGGAATGGGTAAAAGAAAAAGTGAAAAAGTAAAAGTCAGATTTTTGTCTCTCTTTTCTTCTTTTCACGTGATTGATTTAAGGAATCTTGTTCCCCACTTTCTCTACTTTCTCCACTTACGCATCCGTGACCCTCGAGTAGGGCCCTCGAGGTAACGTTGATTGACCGTCAGTGTTCCTTTACTAAAAGCCCAAAAGAGTTTCTCCTCTTTGCATCTGAGCCATTAAATTCGACTAAGACACATTTCCCTATACTTGAAACTCAAAACAAAAGCAAAATATACAAAACCAATCAAAAGAAAATTTCCAAATTTCAAAGAAAGTAAAGATATATACAAATGATATTTTTGGGATTGCCTCCCAATCAATGTATACTCCTCATATACATTGGAGATAAGGTGGATCATCTAGGAGAACATAAGTTCCCTCAGATATAGTCTCATTGCCCAAGTAAGATTTTACCCTTTGACCATTCACTGTAAATTATTCACCTTTATTGTTGATTAAGGTGATTGCTCCATATGGTAGAATCTCTTGTACCTTGAATGGTCCTGACCATCTCGATTTAAGTTTAACAGAAAACAGCTTGAGCCTAGAGTTAAAAAGAAACACTTGATCACCAATTGTGATTCTCTTTGGCATAATCCTCTTGTCATGGGATGCCTTAGTACATTCATTGTATGCCTTAGAGATATCATATGCTTCAAGCCTCATTTATTCTAGCTTGTGCAAGTCAATTACCCTTTTTTTCTTGGGCTGTATTAACATCAAAATTCATAAGCTTTGTGGCCCATAAAGACTTATATTCAACTCAACTGGTAAGTGACCAAACTTTCCATATAGTAGCTAAAAAGTATTCTTCTAATTGGTGTTTTAAAAGCTGTCCTATATGCCCATAGAGTCTCTTCCAATTTACTGTCGAATCACGCCTTAGATCCACAATCTTTGCAAGAATACATTTGATTTGCTTGTTAGACACTTCCACTTGTCCACTAGTTTGAGGGTGATAAGGAGTTGCCACTATTTATTTAACCCCATATTTCTTCAGCAAGCTCTCGTACACTTTATTGATCAAGTGAGAACCACCATTACTTATTAACACTCTTGGGACTCCAAATCTTGGAAATATGATGCTCTTGAAGAGTTTCAGCACTACTTTTGCATCATTGGTTGGACGAGCTATAACCTCGACCCACTTTGAAACATAATCTACTACCACTAAAATGTATCTTTTTCATATGAGGGTGGGTTGAATGGTCCCATGAATTTATTCCCCAGAAGTCAAATACTTCGATTTTCAAGTTTTGATTTTGCGACATCTTGTTTCTCTTGCTAAGGTCTCCCATTCTTTGACAAGGATCATATTTGGAAATAAACTCTTGAGAATCTCTGAACATAGTTGGCCACCATTAACCAGCTTGAAGAACTTTTTGAACCGTCTTGAATGTAGCAAAATGCCCTCCATATGCAGACTTGTGACAGTGTTCTAAAATCCCTCTAACTTTTTCATCAACTATACATCTCTAAAACAACCCATTTGATCTTTTCTTGTAAAAAAATGGCTCATCCCAAAAATATTGATTCACATCTCTGAATAACTTCTTTCGTAGGTATGAATCCATACTCTTAGACACTTTTCCCACAACTAGAAACTTAACCAAATCAGCGTACCAAGGTAATTAAGATTCAACAAGCTTCACCTTGTGATTCAAAAGCTTTTCTTGCCTGTTTTTAGACACTCGATCACATGTTGTTCGAGTGTGGTGATCGAGTGTTTAAGTGGAGAATGTCAGGAGTTGCTCTTTTGGCATAAAATCGTTTATGACTACCAATTCTTCCACCATCATTTGTGATAGATGATTAGCTACATTATTCTCAATTTCCGGCTTATCTACCATCTCCATAACAAACTCTCGTAGCAGTAGTATCCATCTAATTAACCTTTGCTTGACGCTTTTCTTCTTCATTAGGTACTTTAGAGCCGCATGTTCAGTATGCACTATCACCTTAGATCCCACCATGTAAGATCTAAACTTTTCAAAAGCAAAAACTACTATAAGAAGTTCTTTCTTAGCAGTGGCATACTTTACTTGAGAATCATCAAGTGTTTTAATTTCATAGTAGATTATATTAAGCTTTTTATCCTTCCTCTGACACAATACTGCTCTCACTGCATAGTCACTAGCGTCACACATGATCTCAAATGGAAGAGTCCAATCAGAGACTTGGACAATTGGTGCTAATACTAAGGCTTCTTTTGTTCTTTAGAAAGGCCTCAAGACATTCATCATCAAAGGAAAACTCAGCCTCTTTTCCCAAAAAGACGAGTTAGTGGCCTAGCTATCTTAGAGAAATCCTGAATGAATCTCCTATTGAATCCCGCATGCCCGAGAAAGCTTTTAATTTCTTAACAGTTTTTGGTGGCTGCAACTGTACCATAACATCAATCTTGGCTTTATCCACCTCAATACCACACTCATATATTTTATGACCCAATACAATCCTTTCTTTGACCATGAAATGAGATTTCTCCCATTGTCAGCACTAGGTCTGTCATGTACTAAGAACCCTGCACAAATTCGATAAAAAATAGGAAAAAGAAGAGCCATAGACAGAGAAATTATTTCATGAACACCTCAACCATCTCCTTGATTAGATGTGAAAAATATTGAAGTCATGCAACGCTAAAAGTAGCAGGTGCATTACACAAACCAATTGGCATTCGCCTATATGCAAAAGTACCATAAGGGAAAGTAAATGTGGTTTTATCTGGGTCGTTGTGTTGTATAGGGATTTGAAAAAATTCGTTATACCCGTCAAAAATAGTAATATGAGTGATTAACCAACCTCTCTAACATCTGATCAATGAAAGGTAATGGATAATGATCTTTTTTAGATGCAAAGTTCAATTTCCTAAAATCTATACTCATCCTATATGTGATAGTTCTGGGGGTAACTAGTTTATTTTTCTCATTCCTAACAATAGTGATCCCTCCCTTCTTAGGGATGCAATGGACATGTGAGACCCGTTTACTATCAAAAATAGGATAGATAATGTCAGCATCTAGCAGTTTAAGGATCTCTTTCGTAACTACTTTTTCAGATTGGGGTTTAATCTTCTTTGAGGTTCCATTCTAGAGTAAGATTCATTCTCTAGATGTATTCTATGTGTGCATAGGCTAGGTGAAATACCTTTGATAACAGCTAAAGAATACCCTATTTCCTTTCTAAAAATTTTCAACTCAACAAGAAGCATGCTTAACTCCTTATCATTTAATGCATCATTCACTATCACCAGATTTGTGGAGTTAAGGCCTAAAAATGTTTACCTTAGCATGGAAAAAAGTGTTTTGAGCTTCACTTTTGGAGTTTTTAGAACTGACCAGCCATCACAGAATGTTGTTGGCAGACACTCGATTACACTCAACTCGAGTATCTTGATGATAGTGTGTATTTAGATCCAACAACCTACTTATCACCTTGTTTTACTTCCATCTACCCCTCAAACAAATGTGGTCTTATATTAGGCTTATGTGAGTCAAGCAACTTCTTGTAGCCTTTCTTCTCAATGTGAATGTATATATCTGAATTATCTTTTATCAAGGTCGTTTGCAAACAATCTTCTTCTGCTAGCTCATCAAACAACTCATCTGCTAGCTTATCAATTTCCTGAACCATAAACAACTGACTTCAATAGTTAACTTTTTCATTACATCCCTTATGTTAAAAGTCATTTTGAAATCTTTTTCCAAGTTTAAATCAATTTCTCCTTTTAGCACATTAATTACTTCACCGACAGGGGCTAAGGTCTTCCAAAGAGTAATGGAGCCTTAGGTTCCTCATCCATATCAAGAACCACAAAATCAGTTGGTATTTCCATACCTCCAACCTTTACTGATAAATCTGTAAAATACCATAAGGGATTCTTACCAGAGCCGGCTTACTAACCAGGGCAGTCAGTGCACTTGCCTTGGGCCGAGGGGCCCAAAAAAAATTGTTTACTAACTGATTCAAAGTTTCATACTTATGAACCATTATTTACGTCACTGAAATAGTTAATATAATCAAAACATGTATAATCATTATTTATAAGTGGGCTTTGCTTTTCATTTTCATCTGAAACCTTATTTATGTTGGGCTTATTTATTAAACTTGTTTTTGTAATTGGCTGAGACAATGTAAGAATCTTGTTTCTTTATATTGGGTTTAATCATCCAAAACTTTTTTTTTATTATTTGATCCACTGTGCAAGAATCCAGAAAAAATAATTATGTTGGTAAAAATTAAGTCTTTTCAGCTCCCTCTCCCACCAACGTTTCTTTTTCTGAATCGTCTCCCACAGTCCCACACTTAAGTCTATTTCTCATTTCACTGTTATCCCTTAAACAAAGTCCTCTGTGATAATTTTTTATCAAATACATCTATTTCTTTTGTTAATTCACTAATTTTTAGAACTGGTTCCATTCAAAATTTCAATTGGACTTCTTTTCCTTAAACCAGGTACTATTTTTCCAATTATTTTTCAATTTATATTGATTGCACATTATGAATGGACAATTATCTGGATGTCAAAAGAGAAAGAAAAAAAGAGAAGAAGAACTGTTTGTGAAGTCACAAAGAGGGTCTTTAGATAAATTTGTGATCAAAATAATAAGTGCTAGTAAAGATTATAATGCTTGTGAATCAAATGATTATGTTTATGATAGGACTAATCACTCGATTGAGCATGATAATATGGTAGATGCATCTAATAATGAAATTTTAAATGTTGGTGAACAACCAAACTCTTGTGTTGACATTTACGATCCTAGGCACTGGGAAAACTTAGATAGTAAAATGAGAGATGTGCTAATTGAGAAAGGGACTAAAAGAGAAATGGATCTTGTGTTTCCTTTAGATAAGTATAGTAGACATTTCTCATGTGCTTATTATTCTAGGAAGTTGAATAATGGAGAAACTAGTGATAGAAATTGGTTGGTTTACTCTAAATATGTGGATAAAGTTTATTGCTTTTGTTGCAAGTTGTTTAAATCTAGAGGTTATTCAAGTATGCTTGCAAATGATGGATTTAGAGATTGGAAGCATCTTAGTGAGAGACTTAAAGAGCATGAGAGAAGTGTAGAACATATGACAAACATGAGAGCTTGGAAAGATTTGAAAGTTAGATTTGAAAAGAATCTCACAATTGATAAAGAACTACAGCAAGAAATTGCAAAAGAAAAGGAACGTTGGAAGCTTGTTTTAACTAGAATAATTGCTGTAGTTAAATTTCTTTGTAAACGATGTTTAGCTTTGCGAGGGAAAAATGAGAAACTTAACCAAGATAGCAATGGAAATTTCTTAGGGTCTATTGAAATGATTGTTGAATTTGATTTGATAATCCAAGATCATATTAGACGCATTCACAATCATAAAATTCATCATCATTATCTTGGTCATAATATTCAAAATGAATTTATTTCTCTTTTAGCTTATAAGGTTCAACTTTCTATTGTAAGAGTCATTAAAGAAGCAAAATATTTTTTCTATCATTCTTGATTGTACACCGGATGTGAGCCATCAAGAACAAATGACTCTTATAGTAAGATGTGTGAATGTTTCAAATAAAAAAGTCAAAGTAGAAGAGTATTTTTTAGAGTTCCTAAAGGTAGATGACACATCCGGATTAGGACTCTTTGAAAAATTATTAGATTCTCTTAAGTCTCTTACTCTTGATGTTGATAATGTGAGGGGACAAGGTTATGATAATGGTTCTAACATGAAAGGAAAAACTCAAGGTGTTCAAAAGCGATTACTTGATATAAATCCAAAAGCTTTGTATATGTCATGTGCTTGTCATAGTATTAATCTTGTGGTTAGTGATATGGCTCATTCATGTGTGAAAGCTATTTCTTTCTTTGGAGTTTTGCAACGAATATATGTTTTATTTCTAGTTCTACAAAAAGATGGAAGATTTTACTTGACAATGTTTCTGGTTTTACAGTGAAATCTTTATCGAATACTCGCTGGGAGAGTCGAATTCAAAGTGTAAAAGCTATCAGGTATCAAGCTCCACAAGTAAGACAAGCTTTATTGGAATTATATGAATCATGTGATGGTGCTATTACAAAAAAGTGATGCTGAAAGTTTAATCATTGCATTTGAAAATTTTGAATTTATACTTGGCATGGTCATATGGTACGACATTTTGTTTGCTATTAATTTGGTGGGTAAGAGTTTACAATCTAAATCTATGTGCATTGATAATGCTTTAAAAAAATTGGAAGGTATAATTCTGTTTTTTGAGAAGTATAGAGAGGAAGGGTTCAATTCTAGTTTGACCATTGCTAAAAGTATAGCCCAAGATATGGATATTGATCCTATATTTCCAAAAAAACGTCGTATATTTAGAAAAAAACAATTTGATGAAACTGATTTTGGTGAATAAGTACAATCAAGTGAAGATGCTTTTAGAATCAACTTTTTTTTTGTTGTGGTGGATATGGCAATAAATTCAGTGAAAACCAGATTTGATCAAATGAAAAATTTTTCAAAGTGTTTTTGGGTTGTTATTTGATTCGATAATTCTAAAAGCGTTAGAAGAAGATGAACTTCAAGACCATTGCAACAACTTTCACAAAACGTTTTCTCATGGTACATCTTCGGATATTGATTTCAATGATCTTTATTCAGAATTGAGAGTGTTGCAATCAACTTTACCTAAGCCTATGGAACCTAGTGATGTTCTTGAGTTTGTTGAAAATGTGGGTTGTTATCCAAATGTTTCCATTGCATATCGTATCCTCTTAACTATACATGTGACTGTGGCTTCAGCGGAGAGAAGCTTTTCAAAGTTGAAGTTATTGAATAATTATTTACGGTCTTCGATGTCTCAAGCAAGGTTGAATGGTTTAGCTATTTTATGCATCGAAAAAGATATACTAGAGAGCATTGATTCTGAAACTATTATCCATGATTTTGCATCTAGTAAAGCTCAAAAAGTTTGTTTTTTATGAGTATTTATCTTTTTGGAATGTAGATTACATTTTGTAAGGTGTGCACAAGACCATATTCTTAATGTGTTAATCACTATTTTGGTAAGACGTTTTTAATGGTTTAAATATTTTTTCAATTATTGTTGTTGTTATTGTGATGTTTACATGAAGTTTTTAAACTTGCCCTAAGGCCCTTCAAATAGTTGAGCCGGCGCTGATTCTTACAGACTTATCAGCCAATAATAAAGAGATCCTACAAGACTTGTACTTCTTAAATCCCAAACTTTTTGCAACAGAGAAAGGCATCAAACTCATTGAGGCTCTCAAATCACACAATTAATTCCTGAATGTAAGGAGGCCCAATGAGCAAGGAGTTGTGAAAGTTCATGGATCATCAAGCTTATTGGATTCCACTTTCTTCTGTATAATGGCACTAAGCTCATGAGTAAGCACAACCATTCCTTCAACCTCTACCTCTAGAGTTCTTCCCTTGACAACATCTTTCAAAAAAATTTGATAAGGAGGATTAGCATGAAGGCATCCAAAATAGGTATATTTACCTCAATATCCCTCATTTAATTATTAAAAGAACCTTATATCTCTTTGTTACATCCTTTTTAAACCTCTGTGAAAAAGGTAATTGGGGTTTAAAAAGAGGAGGGACAAAAAGTTTAGGCTTTTCTTGTGTAGCTAGCTTTTCTAGAACCTCTGGGGCCTCTGGTGCATCTCGAGTGTCTTGCTCGAGTGTTACCTCTGGTGGCGATTTCTCTGTTTGTTCAACCTTTTCTTGAATAAGGTTATCCTCCACAACCTGATTATCACTATCCTTGATGACTCTTTCATTCTCAACTCTAATAAGCAACTCACGTCCACTTCGGAGAGTGATGGCATTGGTGTAATATTCCTTGGGATTTTGCACTGATTTCCCAGGGAGTTGTCCAATAGTTTTAACTGTAGAGGAGGAAGCTTGTTGACTTGCAACATACTTAAATCTTGCATTCAGTGTCTCAAACTTACAATTAAGATCATTGTAAGATTGTTAGTCGAGTCCATTTACCCTAGAAGACGCTTATTCTAGAAGCAAAGCAGAAAGAGTTTTAGGGCAACATAGCCGTTTGGAAAAAAGGAAAAAATAGATTGTCCCAAGATATGGTTCCAATTCTATTTTTCCTTTTTCCTATTTTCCCTTTTCCTATTTTTCCTTTTCATATTTTTCTTTTTTTCTACTTTGCCTTTTCTCTCTTGCATCTCCTTCTATATAAAAATTCATTGTACGATGTTTTCATAAGTAAGAAGAAGATAAGAGTCTTCTCTAATATTCTCCCTTAATTCTCTCTTTATTTTCCGCAAGTATAGTTAATCTTTGGTGTTAATTCTAACATGTTATCAGAGCAATGATTCTCGACCATTCTCTTCTTCTTTAATCTCTTAATCTTCTCATGTTTCTCTTATTTTGTTCGACTTTTTGCAAAGCAAGAACTCCAACAACAGAGGAAAAGATTTCCAAGTCTTCTCTACAAAGGTACGATCTTTCCTCAAGTTTCAAGCTTACGGGTCTTTTGATTCTCAGGGATAAGGTGTGAAGAATTTTTGTTCGTATAAGCAATGGATTTCACCCAAGTTAAGTCTCTTATGGTCTCCATGACACTCAAGGCTGTCAATTATCTACTTTGGGCTCGAACATTGAAGACCACGCTTTGCACAAGAAGGGGTTTTTGGAGCCACGTTGTAAGGGAAATACCTCCAAGGGAATCTCTTTATAGTGACGTGGACGAGGATGATCTTCTTGATGAGGATGATGAATGGTTTCAAATGGACCAAGCTGTCAAGTCTATCATCCAAAGCTCTCTAGATCCGCCAATCCTTGAGGCTTACTCCTATTGTGAGACGGCTAAGGAGTTGTGGGACACCTTAAAGAAGGTCTATGGGAATGTCTCAAATCTCACAAGGGTTTTCGAAGTGAAGAAGACTCTAGCCAACCTCTCTCAAGAGGAAATGGAGTTCACCGAATATTTTGGGAAGTTTAGATCTTTGTGGGTAGAACTTGACATGTTAAGGCCATTCTCCGTGGATCCGAAGGTAATTAGGGAAAGGAGCGAAGAGGATAAGGTCTTTAACCTCTTGATGAATCTTAGTCCGGATTACAAGGACCTTGTGAAGCACATCCTTAGGTCAGCCGCAAGCTCCAAATCCCTTCCTAGTCTTGAAGATGTGTGCTCTCAAATCCAAAAAGAGCAAGGATCCATTAAGTTGTTTGAAGGAAAAGGAAGCTCGGGTCTCGTTACCGCATTTAAGGCCCAAAGGAAGTTTGAGGAGAGGAAAAAGCCTTTTTGTGACTACTACAAGAAGAAAGGCCACTCCAAGGAGAAATGTTGGGTGCTTTATCCACACCTCAAGCCATCAAGGTTCAAGGATCCCAAGGCTAACTTGTCTCACGAAATCTCGGCGGATCATGGGCATATGCTTGGCTCGCCTTCGGTCCCTTCCAAGGATCAAGAGCACTTGACCGCAACCTCATCTTCGTTCAATGGAGACATAAAGAGATCCGACCTTGAATCCCTAATCAACTCTCTTAAATCCTTAAGGGATTCCGGTATCTGCTATTACACTCGAACTCTCTTTAAACCTTTGGTTATTGACTCTGGAGCCTCTAATCATATGATTACTGATAAGGGGTTAGTTAGTAACATAGAACCAGTTGTAGGAAGTGTTGTGATAGCAAATGGAAATAGGATATCAGTTAGTGGAGTAGGGAATCTAGATCTATTTGATAAGAAATCTAGGGCTTTCGATTTACCGGAGTTTACCTCAAATCTGTTATCGGTTAGGAGGGCTGTTTTAGACTTAAATTGTTATGCTATCTTCAGACCTAACAATGTGAAATTTCAGGATATTGATACCGGACGCTTTCTTGGACAAGGGAAAGTGCAAAATGGACTTTATATTATTAAAGATCCTAAGTTCTTATCTTGGAATAGTCGCACTAGTTCGGTTGTGTCTAATTCGGCTGTTGGAAGCCTTAGTAATCGTGTTTGGCATGCTAGAGTTGGTCATCCTCATTTTCATGCTATGAAACTTATGTTGCCTAATCATTCGTTTGACAATATTGATTGTGAAGCTTGCATTTTTTGGAAAACATTGCAAATCGATTTATCCATTATCTTCTACTATCTATGAAAATTGTTTTGATCTTGTGCATTCGGATGTTTGGACTTCTCCTTGTGCCTCTAGAGATCACCATATATACTTTGTCACATTCATAGATGAAAAGTTGAAATATACATGGATAACCCTTATGCCATCAAAAGATAGAGTCTTTGATGCCTTTAAAAATTTTGAGGCTTATGTAACTAATCACTTTAACTCAAAATTGAAGGTACTTAGGACAAATAATGGAGGCGAATACATGAGTAAAACCTTCCAAGAGAATCTAACCAAACAAGGGATCTTACACCAAACAAGTTGCCCTTATAACCCACAGCAAAACGGGGTTGCGGAGAGGAAAAACCGTCACTTGATGGAAGTTACAAGATCCATTATGTTTCATATGAATGTCCCTAAAAGTTTTTGGGGGGATGCAGTCATGACAGCATGTTATCTCACTAACCGGACACCAACAAAAATTATGTAAGATGTGTCTCCATACAAGGTATTAAACAAAACTAAATCTACATTGAATCACTTACCTGTCTTTGGTTGTGTATGTTTTGTCTTAGTGCCCGGAGAGCTTTGGAACAAACTTGAAGCAAAGAGCAAGAAGTGCATGTTTCTAGGTTACTCATCCACCCAAAAAGGATACAAATGTTATGATCCAATTTCTAGGAAGATTCTTGTTTCTCGCAATGTAAATTTCATTGAGGATCGTGGATTCTATGGAGAAAGGAATTGGGAGGATCTTCGTGATTTGTCAGAACCAGTAATGGATAGGTCTGCCAGTTTACGGTTCCTCCTTCACCACCTAGGCGTAGCAGACTCATCCTCGGCTCCAAACTCCCAAAGTACTCCTCGGACTCAAGACCCCACGACTGAATCTTCCGGGGCTTCAAACGCCCCCAACCTTCTCCTCGGGTTCCAAGTGTCCAGCCTACTTCTCTCTGGGTTCCAAGTGCCCCGAGTGCACCAATCCTTACTGATCAACAGCCTTGCACCCTAGACCACGGTTCTATTCACATTCTGGGTCCGCAAGACTCACCGAACAATCATATTGTGACTGATATGTCTCCCGGACCTGACCCCGGTTTCTCCAATATTAGAACCAACAACTGGTACTCAACCTCTCCAGAGAAGAACACAGATTCGAAACACGAGGGTCTATTACAATGCTCAAGCCGTGGCCCAACCGCCTCAAACGGTTTTTTCGATTGACCTTTTACCTTCTGATTTTTAAGCTTTTCTTGGCAAAATTGTATTGGACCAGGTTCCCCAAAGCTATCATGAGGAAAATCAAATCAAGGAATGGAAGGTTACGGTTGATGATGAAATTCATGCAATGGAAAGAAACCGAACGTGGGATGAAGCGGATTTACCTAAAGGCAAGAAAGCTGTGACATCCAAGTGGATGTTTGCCATCAAATACAAGAGTGATGGAACTATTGAGAGATACAAAGCTCGACTTGTTGCTCGCGGATTCACACAAACCTATGGCGTTGACTACACCGCTACATTTGCACCGGGTGCCAAGCTCCACACAGTAAGGGTTGTTCTTTCCTTAGCTACTAATCTATATTGGGAATTGTGGCAGATGGATGTCAAGAATGCTTTCCTTCAAGGTGAACTTGATGAGGAGGTATACATGGTCCCGCCTCCCGGTATTGACTCCAAGTTCCCTCCCGGAAATGTTCTAAGGTTTTGGAAAGCAATCTATGGCTTAAAGCAATCACCAAGAGCTTGGTACCACAAGCGTAGCTTCACTCTTCGAGATCATGGGTTCAAAGAATCTGAAGCGGATCACACTCTCTTTACCCTTAATGATCCCCAAGGTATTGTGGAGGTTTTGATCTATGTCGATGATCTTATCATCTCCGGTGATGATAAAGACAACATTGCAGCCACCAAGATATATCTTAAATCTATCTTTAAAATTGAAGATCTAGGGGAACTAAGGTATTTTCTAGGGATTGAAATTTGCCGGTCTTTGGATGGCTTATTTATTTCTCAACGAAAATACACTCTCGATTTGCTTAATGAGACGGGTATGCATGACTGTAGACCAGCCGAGACTCCTCTTGAAGACTGATACAAGGTCAACCAAAAGGGGGAGAGGAACGACGAATCTTTTGACGACATTCCACAATATCGAAGGCTTGTCGGCAAGCTAATTTAGCTTACAATATTTTGGCTCGACTTGTGTTTTGTAGTGAATCAAGTGAGTCAACATATGCAAGCACCAACAAAGTATCATTGGACAATGATGGAGAGGATTCTCAAGTATCTCAAAGGAAGCTCGAATCACGGCATTTGGATGGGACAGAATGAGAGCTCGGATATTGCGGGATATTGTGATGCAGATTGGACTGGAGATAGGAATGATAGGAAGTCTACCACAGGATATTGTACATTTGTTGGAGGCAACCTAGTGACTTGGAAGACAAAGAAGCAAAAGGTGGTGGCATACTCGAGTGCCGAAGCGGAGTATAGAGCGATGAGGAGGCTGACTGATGAATTGGTATGGCTGCGATCTCTTCTCAAGGACTTAGGCCAAGAAGCAAAGAAATCAACTACTATGCATTGTAACAACCAAGCAGCAATTCACATAGCACCCAATCCCGTTTTTCACGAAAGAACTAAGCACGTAGAAGTGGATTGTCACAAAGTTCGTGAGCGCATAGAAGAAGGTGTAGTTCTCCCATGTTATACACCAAGTGAGGATCAATTGGCGGACATCTTCACCAAAGCCGCAAGTACCAAGGTTTGCAATCACATATATAGTAAGCTTGGTCTTGTGAGCTTGGAACGCTCTTGACGTCATGTCCTCTAAACCCGAGTTCTACACACTCTTTTTCCCTTGGCTAAAGGTTTTGTCCCACGTGGTTTTCCTTATCAAGGTTTTTAATGAGGTGTAGTGTTCGAGTTTCCAAGCTAAGCCTTCGTTCCTTACGGTTTAACTTGAGGGGGAGTATTATTCGAGTCCATTTACCCTAGAAGATGCTTATTCTAAAAGCAAAGGAGAAAGGGTTTTAGGGCAACATAGCCGTTTGGAGGGGGTGGAGCTTGGGTTTCGTACCCTGGTGGTACAGCAAGGGCTGGTTGAAAGCTTTGGTGGTATTGATGCTTGGGTACGTAGGCTTTAGTCTGACCTTGTTGTTGCTTGAGTGGGTAGACTTGATCTTGAGGATTAGCCACATTTATATTCCTATAAGAGAGGTCGGGATTCTGCTTGTAATTGTTGCAAGCTTTATATCCACCTCCATGATTCTGCACAAAACTAACTTCTTCTACTTAATCATCTTCCTCATCAACAACCTCTTCCTCTTCACTCACATGGTGAACTTGTTTCTGGTGCACTGAGAGTAACTTGTCTAGTTTTTCTTGAATAGTCTTGAGTTCCTTCATACTCACCATATATATATCAACTGAAACCATTGTAGTCCGATCATAGTCTTCTCTATATTAACCATCAGCAAGAGCTAAATTCTTAATAAGTTCCCAATATTCATCTACCTCTTTCTTCAGAAAGTTCTCATTACATGTTGTATCTAACAACATTCTGATTTTGGGAAGAACACCTCTTTAAAGAGTACTAAGCAGATACTCAGTACTAAAACCATGATAAGAGCATTGGGATTGATAAGTCTTGAACCTTTTCATGCTTCAGAGAATGTCTCGGAATTAGTTTGCTTAAAACCAGAAATGGCATTGCGAAGTTTTGCAGTTCTGGAATTAGAGAAGAACTTGGTGAGAAATGCTTGCTTGCATGCATCTCAGGAAGTGATGGACCTTTGAGGTAAGTGTTTCTCCCATAAATGGGCCTTGTCGCCTAGAGAGAATGGAAACAACCTAAGCTTCAGAGCATCTTCACTGACTCCATTTATCTTAGTCAAACATGTAAGTCTCTCGAATTCATCGAGATGATCCAAGGGATCCTCAATTGGCATTCCATGGAATTTAGTGTTCTGGACCATGAAGATTATACCGCTTTTAAGCTCAAAATTGTTGTTTGCAATGGCCGGTGGAACGATGCCATGACGTTGAGTGTGAATGCTTGGCGCATCACCTGCTTCAATATGTCATGAACTCCTAGAATGAGGCCCTTTCATTGGCACTTGCACATAATCATGCTGTACAACTAGGTTTTGTGTATCCTGATTCTCCATCTTAACAAAATCCTAATGATCACTTGATAACCTATTCTGATGTTCTTATAAGTATTCACATAGTAACTGATTAATGTTATCCAGGTAGCAGATTAGGTTATGGTTTCCCTTAGATCTTGTCTGCATACAACCAGAATTGGAGCCATGAAGAGTACACTAAACATGAAGTTGACTGAGTGAGCTGGTCAAGCTCGAAAAAACAAGCTTAAAAGGAGATGCTCGATCAAGTACAAGTCGAGTGTCCTCCTTGAGTGTCCTTGAAAATCAACAAAAACACAGAAACATTGTGTTTACACCTGATGTAATCGAAAGACACAACAGAACTTGGTCTGAGGAAGCTGAAATTCCTAATTGTAGCTAGGTAGAACCCATTTGGCGACGACACCAATTTTATAACAACAATTTACCATCAAATAACCTACTATAGATTCAATTGTTATATTAAAATAATGTGTCAATCCATCTGAGCAAGTAAAGCAATCAAGATACACTCAACTTATCCAATCCAAGCCAATATCAACCATTTTGTATCAATCAACACAATTCAAATTGAACACAGATATAATAAAAACAAAGCAAAACAAAGTAGAAAACAGAGTAAATAACACAAATCAGAGCAATAGATGAAAAACAGAGCACAACGTAAAACAAAGAACTATTAAGGAGATGGGTTCTTGAGGAGTGAGATCAATGATCAAGGCTTCACTAGGAACCCCATAACTTGCTTAACAACATATATAGATGACTTCTAGACCAAAAATCAAACCAATCATATTCATTCTCATGCAATGTGACTCAATCTAGACTACAATCAAACTTGGCTCTCATCAATTATAGACCAAGAGGCATTAAGATCTAAGTTAGAATAGTCTAATAAAACACTAGACATTCAATCTCTTGAGCTATGAGTGATTATCTCAAGTTAGGTTCAGTCAAGCATTTTCACAAACATCTTATGGGTGGGAAATACCAAATCTCTGGTTTTAATAGATCAAAGAGAAATAAGCATAAAAAACACATAATCTGAAGGGATCTAAGCATAAACAACCTTAAGCAAGCTAGGAAACCCCTAGATTTACACTACTCTAGCCTATTTCATCAAGAACCCAAATGGATCTACTCAATCTTCATCATAAAAGTCATAAACCCAGAAAATAAAATGGTTAACATAATAAGAAAGATAGGAAGGAGATGAACAATATTGATCAACGAATGAAATGCAAATAAGCGAAGGATCACAAAAGATCTAGCATTCAAGATCTGGAAATTACAAGATAAAAGAGAGAAAAACTTTCTTAATATTTGCCAAAAGAGAAATAAAAACGTGGATAAAGTTTCTTAGTGACCTAAAAGTGTATTTATACCCTTTTGTATTAAAAATTTAAAAAGTTAACGCATGAGAAAAAGTCATACCACATAGTCGGCTTGAGCAGTAGTTGTTTCGACATTTGGAACATAGACTCGAATTGCGTATTGAGTTTGTCCATGTCCTCTTCCAGCAAGATTGCGTCTCGTGGGTTTGTCTCTTCACCGGTCAAGGTAACCAATGACAGCAAAGCACCTGTCTTTCGTGTGACCAGACCTATAACAAAGAGTGCAGACGCCACCATTATCTTGAAATTCAAATTTGTTTTCCAAAGGTTTTGTTACTGTAGCAAATGCAGTCATTTCAGACACATTTTCTCTTCCTTTTAGTAAGTGTTCTTCATGTTTAATCAAGTTGTACATTTTTTCAAAAGGTTGAAGCGGTACACGAGCAGCAATAGAGGATCTTACAACTCTAAATTGTTCATTGAGAGCGTAAAGAAATTGGCAAACACGGTCTCCATCTCGATTTGCCTATGTTTTTGTGACCAAATCACAAGTACATTTTTCATATTCACATGTGCGTAAAGGATGATGATTATTCAGATTTTCCCAGACGCGATTTAACTTACCAAAGTAATCTTCAATTGCTAAACTTCGTTGCTTATAGAAAGCGAGTTTAGACTTCAGTTGTTGGATTTTTTATCCATTCATGACCGAAAAGTGTTTCTTAAGGCGATTCCACAAATCTTGTGCGATCTCACGATGATAAACAGAGGAGCGGAGAGTGGGTTAGATGGTCATACATATCCATCATACAAGAAGAGCTTGTATGGTTTTCCTATCCTAATAATTTTGAGAATCTTCATGAGGTTTCTTAATATAACCATCGAGACAGCCAAAAAAAATTTCTCGACGTCAAGACAGTTTTTTCAAACCACAAGCCCATTCGTCATAGTTGCTTCCGGTGAAAAGCAGATGAGAGATTACAGCACCAAAAAGAGAAATTGTCCTCTTTACTTCAGTTGCAATCGGAGTAGCAAGTGATAATGGACCAGTCAACATGTATCAATCAAAAAAAGAAAATTCAAAGTCTTTACTTTCCGATACCATGTAGAATACTAGAATTCTGAATATTTTATGTATTATCAAGAAGGATTACAACACTTAGCAAAGCCAAGCCTAAGGACTCAATCTTTCAACAACTATACACGAAATCAGGAAATGAACGTACATTTATATATCTTATCTACAATTCAAATATGAACCAAGAATATACCAGTAAACCACTTCAATATTTTGTTTAAAAGTTTTGCTAAATTAACATTATCGTTTGTAAATGAATCTAGTTTCACATTAATGACGTGTCGGATATATCTGATCTAACAATTTTTAAAGAGAAAAGGAAAAGGAAATTAGAAATCTAATTCTATTGGAATTGGTGTTGGAACAAATCGGAACCGAAAATAAAGAAGTAAACCGGAAATAAAGATTGATTTGTTTGGTTAGAGTCTTTGGGTTTAGAGTCAAAATCAAAGTAAGAATGAGTCTTGTGTTAAGAATGATTCTTATGGAGATTGATAGCAAATCTGTTAGTTTTCAGAATTGTGTTCTGTCTAATACTAATTACTCTCACAAATTTGTATCAGAGCAGCTGAAATCTGATCCTGAAACTGTGGGATGAAGACAACTATGTAAACACGGTGGAAACTGAAGAAATTCTGCTAATAGCCATGACAGAAGAAAGCAATAGAGATTTGGAAGAGGATGCTGAGCAGTTGTTGATGACTTATACTGGAGGAAAAGAAAGCTTAAGGAGTTGAGCTTGGTTCTTATATTCAGGTCGTTCAAGTCACATGAGTGGAGACAATGGTCTGTTCTCAAACCTTGATGAAAGCTTTAGATCTTCAGTCAAGCTGGGAAACAACAAGCGAATGGAAGTGACTGGAAAAGGAAACATCAAACTGGTACTGCGAGGTGTAACATACAACATAAGCGAAGTCTACTACGTTCCCGAGCTAAAGAACAATCTGTTGAGTATTGGCCAGCTTCAAGAAAGAGGACTCACAATTGTAATAAAGAAAGGAATGTGCAAGTTGTTCCATGATGAGAAGGGGTTAATTGCAAAGAGTATGATGAGCATCAACAGAATGTTCATGCTTTTTGACCAAACTGAAGATGAGAAGAGACCTAATGAAGAAAGATGCCTCCAAATGACCTTAGAGAGTGAAGCCAGACTATGGCACGAAAGATATGGCTAAGTTATAGAGGAATGCAAACACTGCAGCAGAAGGGGATGGTGTTAGGCATTCCAAAGCTAACACCACAAAGCTTCACCTGTTCGGATTGTTTGGTGGGAAATCAGCCGAGGAAAGCCATTTCAAAAAGGAGCATATGGAGGGCTAAGGAGGTTCTGGAGCTGATACATTCGGATATATGTGGCCCAATAACACAAACATCGACCAGTGGGAAAAGGTATGTGTTGTGTTTTATTGATGAATACAGCAGAAAATCATGGGCATATTTTCTTAAAGAAAAATCTGAAGCATTCAGTCTCTTCAAGCAGTTTAAGAGCAAGGTAGAAACTGAGACTGGGAAGAAGTTGAAAGCACTAAGAACTGACCGGGGAGGAGAATACACGTCAAATGAGTTCTCTGATTTCTGCAAAAATCATGGAATTAGGAGACAATTGACTACTGCGTACACTCCACAACAGAATGGGACTGCTGAAAGGACGAATTGGACAGTTATGAACATGGTACGATCCATGTTGTCAGCCAGAAAGGTACCAAAAATGTTTTGGCCAGATGCTGTTTTATAAACTTTCTATATTCTTAACAGATGCCCATCAATTTCGGTAAAGAACATGACACCACAAGAAGCATGAAGTGGTGTGAAGCCAAGTGTCTCACATTTTCTTGTGTGGGGAAGTGTTGGACATGTCCACATCTCAGATGAGAAAAGAGGAAAGCTAGATGACAAGAGTACAGTGGGGATTTTTGTTGGTTTCTCTGAAGAGTCAAAATGGTACAGAATGTACACCTCTAAGATGGAACAAGTCCCGGATCATGCGACAAACTGAAGGACAAGAATCAGCAGACCTCCATAGTATTTAAGAGACTATGTTACAGAAGATATCAGGGATGAAGAAGAAGAAGATGAGGTTAATATGGTTAAAGTAAATACCGAAGATCCTCTGACTTTTGAGGAAGCAAGGAAATCTCAGAAGTGGAGAGATGCTATGGATGATGAAATAAAATCGATCATCAAAAATGGGACTTGGAGACTCACAGATTTACCTAAGAAAGCAAAGCGCATAGGAGTAAAATGTATCTACAAGACAAAGCTGAATGAGCATGGAGAGGTTAGCAAGTTCAAGGCACGTTTGGCTGCAAAAGGGTACTCTCAAGAACATGGTATTGATTACACAGAAGTGTATGCACCAGTCGCTAAAATGGACACAATTAGAACGATCCTAGCAACTGCAGCTCAACGAGGATGGGATATTTTTCAACTTGATGTAAAATCTGCATTTCTGTATGGAGTTTTGCAGGCGGATGTTTACATTCAACAACCTAGAGGCTATGAGAAGAAAGGGGAAGAGGACAAAGTCTACAAGCTGAACAAAGCACTATATGGGTTGAAGCAGGCACCCAGGGCGTGGTTTACTAGAATTAAAGAATACTTTGTCGGAGAAGGATTCAGAAAATCACAGAATGAAGAGACTCTTTTCCTTAAATCAAATAAGCAAGGTGACATCTTGATTGTGAGTATATATGTAGATGATCTAATATATACAAGAAATGAAATCACAATGCTGAAGAGATTTAAGGAATCAATACAAAAGGAATTTGAAATGACAGATTTGGGAAACATGAGGTTTTTCCTAGGAATAGAGGTGCTGCAGCTACAGAAAGGAATTCATATCTCATAGACAAAGTATGCTCTGGAAGTGCTAAAACATTTTGAGATGGAGAGCTGCAATGAGACAAGCAGTCTGATGGTGCCAGGCAGCAAGATTGATTCAGATGAGGGAGGAGAAAGAGTGAATGAGACGTACTATAAGAAAATCATTGGCAATCTTATGTACATCACAACAACCAGACATGATCTACAATTTGATGTGAGTTACCTGAGCAGATTCATGTCTAAACCTACTGAGATGCATCTGCAAGCAGCTAAGAGAGTATTAAGGTACTTGAAAGGAACTAAGGAGCTCGGAATCTGGTATAAAAGGAAAGGAGCTGGTGAACTGTTAGTGTACACAGATAGTGATTTTGCTGGGGACACTGAGGGAAGGAAAAGTACATCAGGGAATGTATTGCTGTTAGGTAGTGGAGTAGTAGCATGGTTGTCGAACAAACAACCGATTGTAACACTGTCTACCACAGAGGCAGAGTATGTAGCTGCCTCTGTATGTGCAAGTCAAGTAGTCTGGTTCACCAGAGTTCTTGAAGAATTAGGACACAAGGCAAGGGGAAGCATATCAATTCTGTGTGACAACACATCAACTATCAAGTTG
>JAKUCM010002655.1:0-16679 GCA_023374145.1 Lepidium sativum | reverse complement strand
CATTTTCGACCAGAAAAGTATAAAATACCCTAGTTTATATGCTTTGGTTATATTTTTGATAGTTTATATGCTCTAAATATTATCAACCAATGATCTAAAATCTTGATAAAACATATAAAAAAAAACTAATACACAGGGTAAAAATAAAACCAAATCACTGAGAAAAACTATAATACTCAAAAAACTTTGATTTATAAAAAAATGAAAAAATTGAACATTGTAATAGCACTTGTGATTGAAAATATTTGTATGTGATCATTTTAAAATAAATGTACATGCATGACATGATCCTTATAGAATGGGATACAACTACAAATGTCAATTACCTAGAAAAGAACATTAAAATCTTCAAAAGCAATCTAAATACATGAATGAAAAATCTCAAATTTTATATATCAATATTTGACAGCTAAAATTATTACATCATCAAGATTGAACCCAAAAAAACAATTTATAATTTTTTTTGTATTGTCTAATTTTGTCATAAATTCACATTAAAAGTAAAAAAGATCGACTCTTCTTCTTTCCCGGAAAATCCTCATTTTGACTTGCTCAATTTTGCTTCTTCTACACCCAAAAACCAACCTTTAACCCCTAATCGCTTTATCACCCATTTCTTAATTCTCCGGCAAAAATGTCTCACCTTGATGATCTTCCTCCCACTCCTGGTAAGTACAAAACCGATAAAACTCTTCCGTACGGAATTCTTCACCACCACCGTTACCTCCGCCTCTCAAAACTCACTCTTTGGGCTTCAATTTTCCTCGCTTTGTTCCTCTTTTACCTCGTTTTATCTCCTCCTCCTTCCCCTTCTCGCCGGAATCTAAACGATTCCTCTGCTTCCGCCCCAAAATACGGCGGTTCTCACTGGGAGAAACAAGTACGAAAATCGGCGCGTCCGAGGTCTCACGGTGGTATAACAGTTTTAGTCACCGGTGCATCTGGATTCGTGGGCACTCATGTCTCGATTGCTTTACGGAGACGCGGCGATGGTGTTCTAGGTCTCGATAATTTCAATCGATACTACGATCCGAAACTTAAACGCGCAAGGCAAGGACTTTTAGAGAGATCAGGAGTGTTCGTTGTAGAAGGAGATATAAACGACGCCGTTTTGCTCAAAAAGCTCTTCGATGTCGTCCTCTTCACACACGTAATGCATCTCGCTGCTCAAGCGGGTGTTCGTTACGCTATGCAAAACCCAGGGTCATATGTGAATAGTAACATTGCAGGGTTTGTGAATCTGTTAGAAGTCTCAAAATCAGCAAATCCACAACCGGCGATTGTCTGGGCTTCGTCTAGCTCTGTCTATGGTCTCAATTCGAAAGTACCCTTCTCGGAGAAAGACCGTACGGATCAACCGGCGAGTTTATATGCAGCGACGAAGAAAGCAGGTGAAGGAATTGCACATACTTATAACCATATCTACGGTTTATCACTTACGGGTCTGAGATTTTTCACTGTATATGGACCTTGGGGAAGACCAGACATGGCGTATTTCTTCTTCACTAAAGATATTCTCAAAGGCAAAACAATTACTGTGTTCGAGTCTCCTGATAAAGGTAGTGTTGCTAGGGATTTCACTTATATTGATGATATCGTTAAAGGTTGTTTAGGAGCTTTAGATACTGCTGAGAAGAGTACTGGTAGTGGTGGGAAGAAGAAAGGTCCTGCAATGTTTAGGATCTATAATTTGGGGAATACTTCACCTGTTCCTGTAACTAAGCTTGTGACTATACTAGAGAAGCTTTTGAAGGTGAAAGCTAAGAAAAAGGTTATGCCTTTACCGAGGAATGGGGATGTTGAGTTCACTCATGCTAATATCACGTTAGCGCAAGCAGAGCTCGGTTATAAACCGTCAATTGATCTTGAGACGGGTCTGAAAAAGTTTGTGAAATGGTATATGGGTTTTTTACTCAGGCTCGAAGAAGAACAGTTCTTGGTGAGTGTTCATTTCTTTACTCTCTGCTCTAGTTATGGTCTGTATCCCCTCGTGAGCTCGGAGTTCTGTTCGATCTACTCAGCTTAAGCTTAAACCTCGAGTCACTTGCATCGCGAGGAAAAATGGCTCCTCTGTTACGGATAAACACTTGTTTTCCACAATATAAAGCTATCTACGTATCTGCATTGTTTCTGTGTTGCTAGATGTTACATCATTTATTTGTTAGTAGATTTTGAGCGATGTACAGGTTTACCAATTAGGCGTTTCAATTGTGTCTTCGATCATGTCGGAAGAATAAATGCGCTTAGACTTTGATGCTTATACTCTAGTAATTCATCTGTTTGTTGTTACCTTGTTTCTTTTGAATCCAAACATCTTTATGGATAATGTCTCTACTGTTTAAATGTTGCATGGCTCTAAACACTTGAATAACCAAACAAAACAAATCACTGCACAATTATAGAGAACAAGAAACAAAGAATGTTAAATTGCTTTAAAAACTGTTCATAGCTTCTATTAAGTTTTGTTTCTTCTGCTAAGCCAATCCTGACAATGTTATGATGTTACAACAAGGTCTTGAAGATCCAACACTATCTTCACCATCTATCTTCCACCAATCACCACCATCTCCAATCTCCACTGATTCCACCTTTGTTCCATTCTCAATCTCATCATCATCATGAAATTCGTAACCCAAAATCAACAAGAACCTTTCTCTTTCTCTAAAGCAGGATCATAAGTCCATTCCAACTTCTTCAAAACATCTCTATCTTTCCACTTACCCACAACTTTCTCAACTTCCTTCTTAACCTTCCCCATTACCACTTCCTTCCATGAATCCGCAACATCAGCTACTCTCTTCAACGCTCCTTCATTCAAACCCCCAATCACAACTGTCCTTAAACACCTTTCTTTCGCTTCCCATAAGATCTCTGCAAAACCAGAATCATCAGATACAAGAACCACACATTCCACTTCTCTCTTATCCATCACATCAAACATATGTTCCTTCAATGCTATATCTGCAGCTTCTGGCTTATCACTCACCATTGTCACCCTAAACCCAACCCAGCTCGTTTAAACTCTTCAGCTAACTCGTAACCTTCTTTTGTTGTCAAAAGGTTCCTTGCTGCTCTTTTATACTTTTCTATCTTCATTGAATACTTCGCAACAAGCCTCACTCTTTGATGTCCTTTCGAAGATTCAATCTGTCTCATACGTTTCTGATTCTCCGTTTCGTGAATCTGCCGGAAATGATTGATTAGTTTCTCGTTTGTGTAGAATCTCCGGTCGCAAAAGCCGCAGAAGTAAGGTTCCGGTGGTTTAACTAAGCCCTTGTTCTCCAATTGGTTCAGCAATGTCCTGTCTTTCCTCTATTCTCGAACTTCTAAAGTAACGTAGTTGAAGGCGTGACGGTTCGCGTACGCAACCATCAGCTTGACAAATCCGAAAGACGACGCGGCGGTTGGGAGCTTCACACTACATCGTAAGGCGGAAAAGAAGCAGGTGGCTTATTGTCTAGATCCCAAAAAACGCTACTCTGATTTTGGGTTTAGGGTTTAGTGAGCTAAAACCTCTGATTCAGTTTTGAGACGTGATTTGGGTTTTAGGTTTCAAAATTATCAGGACGAGTCTTGGAAACATCGTCGGAATCTTCATATCGACGGAGGAGATATAGAAGCTTCGAAAATCCGGTTTTTGTACCCGACCCGAATCCAACTTGTATAATTCGGTCCCAACTCCCAAACTAGAGTTCGATGACTGATTCACACATGTCCAGAGTTCAGTTACTTCAGTATCTGTAGCTTGTTCGAAAGACGAAATAAATTTGAATTACAAAATTATACTAACAGCCCTCAATTTTGTAAATTGTACAATTTTTCCCTCAACTTTAATGGGAACAAAAAACATTAATTTTCTACTGAATCACGTTCTTTACAGTTAAAAATTAAAATGGTTCTAGATCAAATAAGGAAATACAAGAATAAAAAACATTACATTTCAAGAAAATAAGTAAATGGTTGGGTAAATTGCGAATATATTAAAAAGCACATTGGTATAATTGCAAACCCAATCAAATTTTTCTCCCAAAAGTGTAATAACTTAAAACATACAAAGAACTCTTGCTTTGTCTGTCAACTTACATGCAAGTCAAGAGAAACCAAAACCCAAAAGTAAAAAAGATTTCAACAGCAAAAGAGGTAATAAATGATAAATAACAACACTACACTGATTGTCTGGAGATGAAACCACCTTGAACCATAACCAATGTACAGTAACACAATGTGAAAAGCACACAAGACTGATAAACTTCACCAGTGAGTTGCAGTAATTTGAGGTTCTCTATTGATGAGCTTTGTAGCAGAATGGTGTCTGTAGGTAAAGGCGGATCATTAGAGCTTCCTGAGCTTTCTGGAAATGTCGGTGATTGACCTGAAGATGAGCTTGCAGAATCTTGAGGCATATTATTGCTACCGTCGTCCTTCTCATCAGTTTTCCTTTTGCTCTGGCTGCTACTGTCTGTGCCATCTGTACCGTCTTTTGGAATTGTATTAACCACTTCAGGTCTTGGTTCTACTCCTACCCGCCTTAGGTGCAGCTACACACATAGAGTGAGATTCATAATATGACTACAATGTTTGATGCAGCAACATGATGTTCATTTACAAAGCAATAAAACCAGTTTGATTGAAAGAAAATCCCTTCAGCTGTATAGATAGAGAAATTGAAATTTATTTAGAAGATCATAATTTCTTGAAAGAAACCTGAAAAGAATAGGTACTGGGGGGAGTATATACTGAGTATGTTGTGCTGTAGAATTGAGTAAATATATACCTGTAGATGCAAATTGACTTCATCGGGTCGTGATAGGAATGGGAAATCTCCTCCGGACTTTAAGGACGCCCTCCTCGCTTCTGGATACCTCTCTGTAACTGCATCTTTAAGATGTTGAGGTATTGCACAGTAATCATTCGTCTGGTTTAGAAGACATACAGCGTCATTAGACGGCGAAAACTAACATGCATTGGTATTACAAAGAGTCCAAGATATAGTTGGCCGAAACCTACATCCATTATAGTGATGGACGAACCAGAGAGTAGCAGAGATCCCACGGAAGCCTCATCCACTGTTAAAGTTAACCGGGAAGCCAAATCATCTTTTGACAATGTTTCAACCTAAATGAGAGTAAAACGAAGGAACCTTGATGGTAAGTTCATCTAAACATCCATTTTCACATGCTATATAAATTCGTTCAAGAATATATGAAGAGAATACAATGGAGCCGCCACCTGAGAAACAGCAAAGTCAACAGAGTCCGCGATAAAGGGCTCGTGAGGCCCGTCACGTATTCCTGTTAAGACGTATCGTTTCAACAAAAAAGAAGGAGTCCAACTAACACTGCACATTGCACCCAAAAACTCTTGAAAGTCAATACAAAACCTAAGGCATAAAAAAGAAAAACAAAGATGAAACAATCATATACTAGAGACGTACAAAGGTGCCCATGGCATTGCAGCAGCAAAAGTGCGAGTATCCAAATAAGTGTTTGACAGAACTAATGATTTAACCCGCCTTGGACGGTAATGAGCAAAGAGTTGCGCTAAGAAGCCTCCAAGGGAGGTACCGTACAGATGCACCTATTAACAATGGTCAAGTATAATCGCTTTGAATGCATAAGTCTCTCGGCACCTGTAAAACAAATTAGATACATAGATGGTGATATATAACTTCAAGAGATCTTACACGATGAACATCAACGGTGTCCAAGAATTTCTCAAAAGCTTGAATCCACTCATGATAATTCCAAACCCGAGGAATGTCAACCGAAATTACCCGATAACCCTGAAAATGCAGCAACATTGAAGAGGACAAATTCAATATTTCCGGAGACATATAATTAGACTCACAGAAGACAAAAACGCAAGTGCGTCTTAGTTAGCACAGCCTAATGAGTGTTTAAAGTTACATGTTATATATGAAAAAAGACCTTTTGCAGCTGCACTTTTAAAGACTACGTATTGAGATACCTTCGCAGACAATGCCATGATCTGTTTGTAGTAAACTTCTGCAGTTCCAGCGATTCCAGGAATACATATGAGCGGAGGAACAGTCTTTGGACCAAAGTCATAGTAGCGCCACTGCTTTGTCCCAATCTGCAGTTAAGATGCACATAAGGCTAGATATAAGATGATAACTTGTTTATTCTCTGAGCAATTGCATTCCAAGAAACCAAATATATAGAAATGAAATCTTTCATTCTGATGATCCAAACAAAAATAGATGTACACAGCTTAATAAATTTCAATCGTCCCAGCTAGAAGCAGCAGAATCCGATAAAACGACAGAATTTATAGAGCCATGCAGTAGCTGCTTAAAATTTTAATCTATCAAATTGAGAAAGAATTGTAAAAACCTTTCCTTACTTTACACAATGAGAGTGATTAGTAACTCTAAAGCATAAGCAAAAGAAAGAAATCTAAACAATAAACTTAGTGTATATTTAATCAAAGGCAGCTCCAATAAAATCTTCAGAAGTTCAGAGATCAAAACGGGGAGCAATTATCATTAAGTGTAAATTAACAAGTAAATAAACCAAATATAAGTAGTACTTAACTAATTTAATACCAGAAATGGTAGCCAGATCCATTCATAAACCTAAGAAAAGGGTTCAATCAGAATCCTAAGTAAAATTCTAAAACAAAATCGTGTGAAATTCAGCTGCATAAACCCATCTTTGACAACGAGAAACGATCAAACTACTCCAATAGAGAATTCTCCTCAAATTAACCTCAAACGATCAAAACCCATTAGAGATAAATCCAAATTTAGCACATTTTTTCAAAACCTTCAGAGCTTGATAATAACCTAATTCGATGGCGGAAACGAATGCAGAATCGAGTTCACAGAAGTCAAAGAGTGAGAAGAAAAACTTACGGGAATCTTGTGAAGAGGAACCTGAGATTTGAAGTAAACGTAATCTCCGGGCGCCGAGGAGACGCCTTTCATGGCCGATCGGAGATATTCCACATCCGAGAGACTCGAATCGATTAATCAATCAAAGATAATATGATTTTATGTATTTAATTCGATTTTGCTCTCTCTCGAACAACTGCGTAAATATTTTCTTATTTTCGATAGAAATATTTAACGGCGAGATAACAGAGTTTCCGATACAAAGCAATCAACTGCCTGTCAATGCTGACGCCGTCACTGTAACAACAAGTATCGTCAACTACAACATTTATAATGGTCATCATTACTCATCAACATCTTTTCACATGTTTCATACAATTTTAGGTTAATCCTAAGATTATTTTTTCGAAATAAAAACTCAAAAAGGAATTATAAATTTTCTTTAGATTTTCATTATTTTACTTGATCCATTTACATATAAGTAAATTAGTTCTGTACCCGCGTTTTTTGGGCGGAACAATATTTATAGATAAGTTTATTCGATAATTAAATTTTTTAAAATTATATTAAATATTATCTATAAAAAATGTTTTTCAAAACTATCGGTTTTTAGTAATTTGGGCTATTTTTTGGTGCATCCCAAGATTGATGGATCTAAGAGCAAATGATATTTAGTCTAGTGGCAGACGGTAAGTCCACATAAGATAGCGCATTTGCATAACCGGTGATCGAGTCCCCATGTCTACATTATGTAAGAATTTGGCTATTGGATCGACCAGTTGTGCTCCAATATAATCTGCCGTTGACAAAAGAAAAAAAAAAAAAAGCTTTTCATGTAATTGACCAAGAGATATACGTTTGCAAAGACAACCTCTGGTCAAGAGGTCACACATGTATGAGGACTCTATATAATAAACTTTTGGAATGATGTGGTAAAACCAATTGTTGATTTACGAGTGCTTACAGAATATTACAGAATATTGATGTTTTGTAGATGAATATTGAGTTTTTTTCTGTTCTTTGATAATTCTGATTTTTCAAATGCGACAGAGGATATTTGTATTGAGAAAAGGCGTTCATTGAATCCTCTCTATAGAGAGTTTGAGACGTTTTTATGAGTCATGAAGTCTCTTGTTTCGCAATTGTTTTTAGTAGTTTTTGCGACCGATTGCTTGGAGATTTTAAAGATGATGTATGTCTATCTCATATGATTGATCAACTTTTTCACTGCTTAACATAATCAAAACTTTTTACATCAACTTTTATTATTTGATTTTTAGATTTCTGAATAGCAAAACATATTTGTTAGTACGTTCATTACTTATCAACAAAAAGGACGGAGGAGAAGGATCAAACATGATTCAAATATCAAGATGATTAAAGTAGTTCATGTGAAAAAAGTTTATATTCTTTGATTTTAGATTCATGTGAAAAAACTTGATATCCATGTGATCGAACATTGGCTCTAATAATTCGTAGATTAAAGAAAAAACAGAAAACATAAAATTTGTTATTGATAAGAAAAAGGAAACATTTTGGTAATGATAAAAATGGAAACTCGAACCGCATGTGTTAAGCAAGTGTCTACTTTTTGTTGAAACGCCAAAGTATATCACAACAACACGCTTCATAACTCTCTCTCTCATCTCTTTCTCTCAACTTGTTCTCATCAGGCTTTACGAAGTCTTCTTTGTGTCATATTTTTTGGAATTTCTATTTGCGTTTCGAACAAGGTTTATCCTGAAGTGGCTACAACGGCTATCTTGATCATCTTGAATCATGTTCGATCCTTCTGATCCATCAAAAGCTGAGCAAATTTTGAGGGAACTTGTATTGAGGATAGTTCTATTAGGGAGGATAAAATCAGACGATTTGAAGATGGATACAGAGTTGTGTTCAATTTGTCTTGAGAGTCTCTCTAGTTCGAAACCTGCAGGTGTAATCACACGCTTGACATGTTCTCATGTCTTCCATAATCACTGCGTTTTGAAGCGGCTCTATCGCAAAAACACTTGCTCGTTGTGTCGGACTCTGCTTTACGATCGATGAGAGGTTGGAACAAAGGATTTGAGATTAGGGTTTAGTCTACTGATTTGTAAATCTTGGGTTAACGCTTTATTAATGATATGTAATTTAGTTAGGGTGAATTACTAAACTAGTATAAAAATATGAGTTAATTATATTTTTATTTCGAAAATATTGAAATTACAAATCTAATTTTTTAATGTCAAATAAGGCTATTTTACCTTTTTCTCGTTTGGAAAAAAATATATTACGAAACTGCCATTAATGAGAAATTACACGTTTGCCATGCGTAAAATGAGAAAATTTGTGGTATCCAAGCAATTTCAGATGAGTGAACGATTATATGATGTTGCTCTGAGTTATAGGTTGTCGACTGAAGAAATGAGATTGCTTCCTGAAGGTACACCACATGTTTACTTATTTGATACTGAGTTAATACAAATCTTTGCAGAGAAGGCAAGGAGGTATAGAATGCGTCTTTGTGTTGAATTTTACAAGAGATCGGATGTAGAATCAGAAGAAGAGGTAGTTCTTGATGAAAGTATTCATGATTTTGTAGTTGAGCAGTGTAGTAGGTTTTCATATTAGTCTTGTAGGTTTTCGGAAAACCTGCAATCGGGTGAAGATGATGAAAATGTAATAAGCAGGTTTGACTATTATGACGATCATGATGGTGCCAGCGCGGAGATGAAGAGTACGCTCGTAGTGGAGAGAACCTTAATAGTTCCTCTAATCAAAGGGAATTCTTTCATAGTGAAGAGTTTGTGGGTAAATGATTGAGTGATGTAGACTTAGCCGTTGGGCAATGTTATCCGACAAAAGAGAAGTTGGAGACAAGCTTGAAGATTCTTCTTGTAACCCGTCGTTTTGATTTTGATGTTATAGCATCATCACAATTCTTGTTTCGCGTGAAGCGTTGGGTGCGTGGATGTCAATGGTATCTTAGAGGAGCATCAATTGATAATAGCTCTCGCTTCTACATTAAAAAATACGTTGGAAAACACACTTGTTCTGTGACAGAGTGGTCATGTCATGCAAGACAAGCTAGTCCATATATTCTAGCTCGCCTCTATGTTGATTTCGTTGGTGGTGTAGGTTTGTCTGTTCTGCCCCTTCATGTCTCTGAGTGTCTAAATAAACGATATGCAGTTAAGGTTAGTGGTTATTTGATTCATGTTATGTAGGTTTTGGTTCACGTGATGTAGGTTATGGTATGTAGGTTTTGGTCCATGTTATGAATGTTTTGGTCCACGTTATGTAGGTTTTTGTTCAAGTTATGTAGGTTTTGGTCCATGTTATGTAAGTTTTGGTATGTTAAATAGGTTTTGGTCCACGTCAGGTTAAGTAGGTTTTTGTCGGTTTTGTCGGTATGTTATGTAGGTTTTGCCCTATTTTTTGTAGGCTTTGGTTCATGTTAGGTAGGTTTAGGTTCACGTTATGTAGGTTTTGGTTCAAGTAATGTAGGTTTTGGCTACATTTTGTAAGTTTTGGTTCCGCTTATGTAGGTTTGTTGTCTTGTAAATGAAATATTGGAAGGCACATCAGATCCTAAAGGAAGCCCGACAGCTGGTCAGAGGGTCTTGTGAACAACTACATGCATATTTATTCATAATAAGAAGAGTGAATCGCGACTCACTGATAAAACTTGAATTTGATCAAGACAACAAATTCAAGGTTCTCTTCATTGCATTTGATCCGCGTATTCAAGGATTTCTATTCATGCGGAAGGTCGTGGTTTTTGATGGCATATTTTGAAAGGTAAATATAAAGGAACACTACTTACCGCCACCATACAAGATGGAAAATTTAATATATTTCCAATTGCGTTCGGGGTAATTGACATCGAGAATGATGAGTCTTGGGCGAGTCTTTCATATTATTTGAAAGAGCGGCAATTGCGTATAGGTTACAAGTTTTTAAGGTTCTCTAGGAATTTCTCAGGCAAGTGTCCAGAAGAGAAAATGGCCAAAATATAGTGGCCAAAATATAGTCACAACAGCGTCTATAACCTATTAAATGAAAAAGCTAAGTGTAAGAAGAAAAAGAATAGAAGAAGAAGAGTCATAGTTTGCATAAAGTAAGAAGCGAAATCGTTGAAGAGGAAGGATAATCGCGATTACTGAGAAATTGTTATAATTTAGGGTTTTTGAAATCGAAAACTCATTGGGTAATAGGTACACAATGGGTATACCCGGAAAAAAAATCATTTATGAATAATACTCAATTCAAGTCCCCTTATTTTTTTCTTACTGAAATAAGATTTTGAGCGAGTCTTTCATGTTATTTGAAAGAGCGGCAATTGCGTATAGGTTACAAGTTTTTAAGGTTCTCTAGGAATTTCTAAGGCAAGTGTCCAGAAGATAAAATGGCCAAAATATAGTGGCCAAAATATAGTCACAACAGCGTCTATAACCTGTTTGATGAAAAAGCTAAGTGTAAGAAGAAAAAGAATAGAAGAAGAAGAGTCGTAGTTTGCATAAAGTAAGAAGTGAAATCGTTGAAGAGGAAGAATAATCGCGATTACTGAGAAATTGTTATAATTTAGGGTTTTTGAAATCGAAAACCCCTTGGATAATAGGTACACAATGGGTATACCCAGAAAAAAAATCATTTATGAATAATACTCAATTCAAGTCCCTTTATTTTTTTCTTACTTAAATAAGACTTTGAACTCTTATTTTTTTTTGGATTCGAGATATCCAATAGATAAAAACCCAATAATAACATCCTGACCTACCTCTCACATGAGATCCTTCTGCAGTGTATTTATATCGTCTGAAATGACTTCTTCTAGTGTAAGGCTTGTACAACTATACGTTAACACATCTCTAAGGTTTTCAAATCGTTTTGGTAAAATGATTAACAAACGTATAGCTTGGACTTCACCAGACATAGAGACTTTAGCACTACTTAGATCATCAAGTATTCTCTGAAACTCATCGATATTTGCCTCAATAGACTGGCTTCATAATTTTCCTTCGAAGTTCCTGATCATCTCCATTATCGATGATCATGTCTTTTGCCTTTCTCTTCTTCTCTTCTAGATCTGGACTCAAAATTGCAGAATGTCCCTTAACTTCACCTGTTCCTACAGATCTGTTTCCATCCTCCTCAATCTTTAAAGCTTCCATTAAACCAAGAATCTCGAAATGAGCAAGCATCTTCGTCTTCCATAAAGTATAATCACCTTTACCATCAAACTTTTCTACTCCAACCTTTGCTTTTGGCCTCTCTCTATACTTCATATTATATTTGCCATAGGCTTCACCTAATTCCAACTCTTCGCACAATACATCACGACTGACTTCCCCCAGTGTTATGCCTGTTCTACCATACATGAGTACGTCTCTAAACCCATCATATTGCTTCGGCAAAGATTTCAACAACAATGTAGCTTGATCTTCATCAGGTACAGAGACTTTAACATTGCCTAGTTCATGGATCAAACTCCAAAACTCATCAATGTTTTCCATGATAGACTGCTCTTCGTTCATCCTGAAATTATTCAACTTTTCTTTTAAGTAAAGCCTCTTTGCTAAAGAAGTAGCCGTAAAGAGTTCTTCTTGAACTTTTAGCATACCAGAAGCTGTTTCCTCCTTCATAATCTTTCTCAGATACTTATCTCCTACATTGAGGATGATCACGCTCCTTGCCTTTTTGTTCTTCTCTTCTAAATTTGGACTCAAATTTGCAGAAAGTTTCCATTTTCAGCTATATCAACATATTTGTTTCCATCCTGCTTCTCAATCTTTAAAGCTTCGATCAAACTCCGAGAATCCCTAAACGAGCACGGATCTTGAACTTCCATTTGTAATCACCTCTCCTATGAAGTTTTTCTCAGATCGCATAAGACATGTAATAGAGTTCTTCCGTAGTTTCCTTCTCTAAACGAAGCTCTGACAGCAAGGAGTTGTTTGTTCCTGCCTCACACTCAATTCGTCGAACATCCTATGTGCACAGAAAAACCCTAAACGAAAACTTTTACAATGGTCTCTCATAGCTAGCACGCAGGTCACTGGCCTTTGAATGTGCTAGAGACGACTCTGTAAACAACCGACGTCTCTGTTTTCTATCCTCGAGAAAATTACATTAATGCGACAAGAATAGATAAACCAGTAAAACCGATGACTACCACAATTGAACCAAGCTCATTTAGAATCATACCAGACCAAACCAGACTTTCAATTTGATTGATTTTTTTTTCCTCTTTGACCCTGTGAAATTGGTAAAATTAAATTGGCAAGTTTCAACCTTTATTAGCTAAACAGTGGAATACAAAGCTAAGAACTTGTTGCCGCCATTAACATAAAAAAGACAGCTTCTGGATCCAAGAATTCCTCGCCGGAAAAGACTCGACTTTATTATCAAAAGCTGCAAAAGCTAAACAGACAAAGCAACAAACTTGTTACCATAGCTACAAGAAAATCCAGAAATCTAATACACTCTTTCACCAATTACTCAAAAGATCATTAAATCCTCAATTCTATCAAGTACAGCACCACAAGATTTTTACCTTCAAAATCCTTACTACGCAGAGGCAGCTCCTGATTAATTTTGTTGGAACCACTCAGCCGGCCACCAAGTTGGTCTGATTGCCTCAACTTTCACGTCCTCTGAATCATTTATTGTTAATTCAGCAGATGGGTTTAAGGCTTCCTCTACCCTCATTACTCCCATTCCTCGGCTACCTAAAGCTGTTGAAACCGTCCCCACTTTCTTGCCCGTTCCTGATTCAACCACTTCCGCTCCAGCTGCAACTTTCTGATTTAACTCTGCATAACACCATTAGTTAAAACTGGGAAGTTGATTATCCTGATCACAAAAATGTACATTCAGTATACCTTTTCCATTGTTACCAACAAATCGTAATGGGATTAACCGTTTGCGGATAACACCTCGGTGGTGGGTACGAGCTATAAGTTCTTGACCAACATAGCAGCCTTTGTCAAAGCTTATTGCATTAAGACCAACAAAATTATATTCAAGCGGAATAGCTTCGCCTGTGGAAGCCACAAAACATATTATAAGTACAAAGCGCAAGAGAGTGATCAATGAGTTTAAAGGAAAAGACAAAGATCATACCTTTAGGGATTTCGGCTGATCCTTCGGCAACTCCATGCTCTAATCTCCATAACAGATAATTCCTTTCATCTGTTTCTTTATCCACCTCAACCAAAGGCGCTGTGAAACGAACAATGAAAAGGCGGAAAGTCGTAAGCTTTTGCTAGTCACAGCCCATACAGTGGTGAACAATATAAAAAAACAGCTTCCATTTGGATAAGATACTCACGGGTTGTATCCAAAGGAAAGATGCTTCTATAACCGAGAATATCCAACCTCGGGTCCGCGTTCCATTTCCATCCATACTTATTACCACTAGCTGTAGATTCACCAGCACGATCAACTGCACCGCCCCAACCTACGGATGACGATCCGGAAAGACCCCTACCATAACGTTGCCAACACGAAAATTCCTCTGCGACATTTTCAATATCCACTTTGGATCTCAAGCGATATCTATGAACATTCAGAGCACACAAATCAGAACTAACATTAACATGAAAGTGGTTCCTACTTCTACAAATCTTCGCTTTTACTCATTGCAACGAAATTAGACATGACATCTCAACCCATCGTAGGCATTATCTTGTAATCATCTACAAGTCAATAAACTCTTAATCTCCAAGAACATCTCTAAGACTGAGGTCCAAAAAGACTCAATTTATGTTGACAGGAAAAAGAAAAAAAAAAAGCTTACTTTTTGAGTGTTTTCAGCAATTCATCGAGGACAGAGGCATCAACATCTGCAAACAACTCAATCGAACCATCACAACCCGAATCCGATCCGGGTCCTGAACCAGTCCGATCAAGTTTTTCCTCGGGTCGCGAAGGGCTATACAAAAAAAAATCGTACAGAAACCTTCCTTGAGGAGTTAACAGCGCCATGTATATAGGCGGTGTCGAAACGGAAGCCATGTTCGGCGTAGGAATCGCCGAGCTTTTCTTGCCGGACGATTCACCAAATCTCCGTACATCGTTGGTTAACAAACCTTGAAGAAATTTAACCGTATCCGGTCCACTAAACCGGACAACGGAACGGGATTTAAGCCGAGATGTCATCGGACCGGCATCTTCGAGACCGCTATGTATCTTCCGGTGATAAATACCGGTAGATTTGGAGATTACACGACGGAAATTGAATCGAAGCATCTCTTGTGAAGGTTCTGTTAGTATTGTTGGTCTTCGTTTTTGTCAGTTAAACCACTTGCCTTGGAGGAAGCTCTGGAACAAAGCCACGTGGCATGTACAATCTTTTGTTTCCGACACGTGTCGTAGATATACAGAAGTTACGCGGTTGTCTAGAAAGTGTTCGACGAAATTACTGAACCAGACACAAAGGAGACTTTTTCTCATCTGAACAAGTATTTTCGGTCGTTTATTACGAGTTTCAACTTTTAACGTTCAATTAATTTATGTACTAGCTTGTTTTTGTGAGCTAAATTGTTCAATACTGTTTTGCTGCTATTCACATGAACTAAGACATAAATTAAAATTCTTCGCGATATTCTATTTTGAGTGATATTGTTGTTAACTCAACCATGACACAGTGCACACGTCGCGTTGAATTGTTTGAACTTTGAGCGACGTGTCTCAGCAAGTCAGCGTCTGGATCCGGTAAAGAAACATTTTAGACGATTTTTGTATTAAAAAAACATAAATAAGTTAACGCACACGGTTTTATCTTAGGATGAAGCTTTAGGCTTTCTGTTTTAGAGAGAAAAGTGTTCCCCAAAATTACTTTACTGTAGGTAAATGTTCTAAAAGTTCAAAAATTCACAAAAACTCTTTTTGTATTTGAGACGACAAAACTTAAAATAATTTAACATGTATCTCAATTTTGCGAAATTGAATTTCAATATCTATCTAATATTTTTAGAACGTTTTAAATTTCTGCGTAAACAGAAAAATTATTTTAAATCATATGGCTGAATGTTATTTATCTTATTTTTTATTTGAATTTGATTTTAAAAAAATATGTTTGTCTTATACCATATTATTAAGAATTTGTTTATGAATCATAAGTTATCGATTTAATTATTGACCGAAAAATATAAGCAAATGCAAATACCAACATAAATGAAAGCGCAACCTTGAGGTTAGATTGTAAATCAATGGGTCGAGTTATTTCTCAAACTTTTCTAAAAAGTGTCATTCTCGAATTTATCTTCTATTTATATAGCCAAACAACTTTCAAATCGTTTACATTAAAGTAACGATAGGTGAAGTTCATATGTCATAAAATAATCATGGGTCAAGTTCAAAGGACCATTATGTTAAACAAGTAAGGTAAGTTTTTCCATTGAGCAAAAATAGTTATTCACATTTGTGAAATGGATCCAAGATTGATCATAGCCGCTCAAATTGGAAGCATTGAGGACTTGTATGCTCTAGTCCAGGAGGATCCGTACATTCTTGAAACCATTGATAGGGGTACCTTTCATCAACACTCCTCTTCATGAATCTTCTGCTTATGGAAAGCTTGCTTTTGCTATGGAAATGATGAATCTCAAGCCATCATTTGCTAGAAAACTTAACACATATGGGTTAAGTCCATCGAGGAACTAAAGGCGTACATCTTTTTCTAATTTACATAAGAAGTTGATAAGTCTCTTGTATGAGAAGTTGAGATCATTTATGGATTACTCTACTTAAAGTTGGTCCAACATACATGAGATATGTTTTGTTATGGTTTATTTAAGATGCTTAGACCATTTCTGACTTATATCTCAAGGGATATATT
>JAKUCM010002654.1:0-23134 GCA_023374145.1 Lepidium sativum | reverse complement strand
TATGCTTTCATGCTTTCTTCAACTAATACAGTTATTGTAAGGGCTTTTGTTGGAATAAGTTTGAATCAAGTTACTTGTTGAACAAGTTAGGTAATTAGATTAGATAAGTCTGAGATATTTTAGGAGTTATCTAAAATATAGTTATTCTAATGAGAATAGAAAACTATCTAATCTATATAAAGAGATGTCAATGTTGTGGTATAACTTATGAAAATTAAGAGTTTGAGAGTTTATATTTTGATTTATCTTCCTAAGTTAATAAAGAATAATTATTTCTTTATATTTTTGATTTCATCAATGTATTTCTTAGTTCTTCAGCTTTATGATAGAGTAGTTTGGAAATAAAATTGAAACATTAACCGTTTAAATTTAATTCATCAACTATGCCAAACAAAATCACATTGATTTGTATATCCACACATATATGAACTTTTGTTTTGACTCTATTTGCAATTTTGGGAACAAAATTTATTGGTAGACTGTTTTTTTTGCTGTAAATTAGTATATAGATCTTTTCATAGGTATGAAATTTGCCCTAACTTAAAAAGAATACTATTCCATTTGTTTTGTTCTAGTTTTTCTTCTTTAATAGAGGTAGAAGAACAAAAATCTTAGGATTGTTTTAAGTATTTCCCAATTTAGTGTGTCAACTATAAGATTTTGAAAAATCGAAAAAATGACAATAAAAACCCTTAAAGAAAAAGGACGAAGAATTGCACATGGCGAAGGACCAAACTCGATTTCAGTGCCTTGGTCTGTAGGGCAAACTACAGTACTACTCTCTTCCAAAACAAATCTGCTTTTCTTTTTTCTTTTACTTTTTGTTTTCTTCTCCTCCCAAACTTTTGATCTTTCTTTGTAAGTTCTTTAATTGAGCTTGGATATTGAACCATACCATGCATACGTGAGTCCAAAATTCACATGCAACCTAACCTTATAATATATACGAATAAAGTCAGTGTGAAAAGATAAATATATGAGGTATAATCATATTATAATCGAGAGATAAAATGAGACTTATACACCATGCATTTAACTTCCCGAATTAATATTAATATAATGTTTGGTCTTTAAATTAAACTCAACTTCTCTTATTTTCTCATTGTAGATTGTAGAAAGATACAATTGCATAAAAAATACGGCTAAATGGGTATTGGCTAGCTCTTTTTTTTTTTTTTTTTTGATATATTTCCTATTTTGTTTTATTTAGTATACCAATTTTAATGGTCTTGTGTGTATAGTTGATCCTCTAGGCTTTATATATATTGAATTAAATATTTAATTTTGTTCGTATAGTTTATAATTTACTAGATTATTTGATAAACAATTCAACTAATAATGTCTTTAATTATAATAAAATAAATAATTTTCAATAATTAGAAATTTGTCATATCTGCAATTGAAAACCAATGTACGTGCAAGTGGCAGGTGGTAAGTCCACAAGAGGCATGTGCACTTGCACATTCTGGGATCGAGTTTTCCCGCTTGCATTTGCAAGAACTTGGCTAATGGGGTCGGTCATTTGTGAACCAATGTTGAAAAAAAAACCAATGTACGTATTCTTCGAGTTGAATATCTAACTACTTCGTATAAATAAATATTTATCCGAGAAATACATATGCAATCATATGTCGATATAAACAGAGGAATCCTATAAAGACAACAAAAGAATCTAAATTCATATCTCCATTCGATAAAATTGAGTATATAAAAGATTTTATCCATTCGAACACCAAATCGAGTGAAAATTACGGCTCCAAAAATATAAATTATTTATCAAAAGGATATATGAAATTGAAGAATCTTATCTCTTTGTACGATAACAGACTTTTAGCCACATAGTCAGCCACTATTCTTTTTAATCAAAAATTTGGATCAAATATAACCACTATTTTTTGACAATTTAATCATTTTATTATAATAAGACATTAATATTATGGGAAAATTTTGTAAAAAAATTATTCTTGTAATTAGATCGACAATATATAATTTATAACTTAAAATTTATACCATAAATCTAGTCTAAATCTACTTATAATAATAGGAATCAAACGAATCTTTAATATCAAAAACATTCATTGGATCAAATCAGTTTATACGTTAGACTACAAAGAATAAAAATGAAAACAAAACTGCTAAAGAAGCTATTGGTTTAGTTACCAAACTATCTACTGATGCTATATCTACTATATGTTATAAAGAACAAATATTTTCTCAACAAAATATTTGGTATATAATTAAATTTGTTATATTGTAAACAATTTAAGATAGTTAGTTTAAAAACTACAAGTTTTTGTAAAAATTAATAGAAAAGCTTTTGTTTCCTTTTCTATATATATTTTTTTGGATATTTGCATGGCAAAACTTTTGATCTTTCAAAGATAAATAATGCACATGTTTAATTTTCAATAATGTTTGGATATTTAGGACTCCATTATCTGAGATCATATAATTATAAGAAGAACCAACATTTCCCAAAAACATTTCCATTGTTTTCCTTTGTAGTTTTGTTCTTTTGTGTTGGCCCAAAGATTTTGGTTCAGGCTATATTACATCAACAAGGATCGAAGTGGTAAGCTCTTTATCTATTTGGGCCAAAATGCCAATTAGAAGGCCTCATCGACTTCTAGTTTGTATAATTTATATATATTTTAATAACTTAAATTCTATTGTTTTTAACTTTTTAATAGTGATTTGTTTTGTTTTTTGAGCTAAGTATTAACTTTTTTTTCTTCCATTTAAAAAATTATAATCAATCAGATTACGAAAGAAAAAAATATACATGCGAAACATTAATATACATATATATAAAGTTAGTATTAAAAGATATCTATTAAATTTTCAAATCTAAGAACATATATCGGACTCAATCAGTTTTATACGTCAATGATTGTGAAAATGATGTTTAATTAAGAATTTTGTCTTATAAGAGAGAAAGAGACCATATAACATATACTAATTCAAGTAGTACTTGACGATCTCAAGCACGCAAGAGTTTGATCCATATCTTATTTTACAACTATTTTTCATACATATAAATTTAATAAGTATATTATAAAATTTTAACTAGTTTATTGATATTTAAATTCTATAAAAAATTAGAACAAAATTTTAGAAGCAGCCTCTTCTTTCTGAGAGGATTGGAGGGATAATGGTAAGAAAGGAAAGCATATTATCTTTAGATTAATAGGGAATATTAAAGGATATTTTGTAAAGCAACCACGGTTGCTTCTTATACTTACTCGTGCACACTTTTTTCTTTCTAAATCCATAGTTATTTATTTACCAAATTGAAACACAACTGATGGAATTTTATTGCTATAATCTTAAATAACTATATAAAATGACTCATCAAGATGATATTTTCTCTGTTTCATATTATTTGTCATGTTATAATTTTTCATACATATTAAAAAAAGAGTTAGATATTCTAATTATGTTTTTGATTGACTATTAGAATTCTAAACCATTTAATATTTTATTTATTTAATTAGGAACAAATAAGATCATTTTATACTAAAATGCATTGGAATATAAAAATTTAACAATTAAAATGAAACAAAAATTTTAATCTACAATGACAAGTAATATAAAACGGAGGGAATATAACTCATCATTGGATAAGACAATTCACTAGGCTTAATTAATGAGTGTTATTGTTTTCGATAACTAATGATCTGAATATTTACCATTCTGTCGTGGTAGTGATTGGGCCACAGTCTGGTGGGCCAAAGTTGGTGAAGATTGGGTTGGTTGAGGGTCCATCTGGGATCTGCACACTTTGGGCCATGAAGACAAACAACAATGAGCTTTTGTTTGCTATTTTTGGTGAAGTCTTGGGATGTTCTTTGCAGTATTCTACTTCCTACATTAAGATAGTCAAATGTCAGGTTCAAGATGGAGACAAAGGAGGGTTGAAGTCAAGTCATGAGTACTTTGCTTACATATGGTGTTTTGGTTTGTACTTAAGAGAGATGGATGAGTTGAAATCGAGTAAGAGAGTGAGAGAGACTTACTTGGGGGGTTTCATTTTCTTCATTTTTCTCTTGGGTTGTGAGTGAGTGTTGAGGTTTGTTCTTGGATCTTTGTAACATGAACCTTTTTATCTTCATATTAGCCTTGAGAACTGGTTGAAGTTCTCCAAGATGTACCAAGGTATCTTTGACCTTGGGAACTTGTAAATCTTCTTGTCTTCTCAACATCTTTCAACCTAAACAACTAAACAACCATAAGATTCAGTTAGTTTATCAATAGTGGTATCAGAGCTTGGTTACGAAGGTGGAAAGGAAAAGTGAAAACTTGCAGTAGGTCTTACCTGAATCATGTTGGAACCTACACAAGGAAGATTTGAAGTTGAAAAGTTGATGGCGAAGGAGATTTTACTCTGTGGAAACATAGAATGCTTGGTCAGCTTGAGATCTTGGGTTTTGGTTCTCTTCTCAAGCCAAAGCCACCTATGAAAGAAGGAGAAAAGTCAGATTCTTTTTGGGCACAAAAGGATATAAGAGTAAGAAATCTTATGGGTCATTGTTTAACTGACTATGTTTTAAGAAAGGTTATGAAAGAACCATCATCATGGGAAATGTGGAAGGCTCTGGAAAATGAGTATCAAGCTCAGACACTTCCAAACAGGTTTTATTTGAAGCAGAGATTCTTCAACTTCGAAATGTTGGAAGATCAGAGTCTAGACAAAAACTTGGAAAATTTCAACAAATTAGTACTAGATCTATCTAGTGTAAATGCTGAAATGACATAAGAAGATAAGGCTGCGATACTCAGTAATAACCTACCTAAGAGTATGATCACCTGGTGCACACATTGAAGTACAATATCAACAAGGATACTATCAGTACCAAGGAGACTATCAGAGCAGCTTACTCAATAGAACTTGAGCTAAAGTTAAAGGGTCAGATAGCTTCAACGTCTGCAGATGAAAGGTTGTTTGTACAAGAAAGAGGTAGATCTGAAAGAAAAGTTGATCAAAAGGTAAATCAATTAGCAGAAGCAAATCCAGATCTAAAAAGAAAAGAACTTGCTGGTCATGCGGTAGTGAAGATCACCTTAAAAGGGATTGTACAAAGAAGAATCAATCAAGAAGTTCTCAGAAAGGTGAAGCTAGCATGGCTCAAGCTCAAGAAGTCAAACCCTTAATGCTTACTACAACACACCACAACAAGGAAGAGAAGGATGGGTACTTGATTTTGGGTGCTCTTATCATATCACTTACAGAAGAGATCTGATGTTTGATGTAGAGCATATTGATGGTGGAAAAATACTGATGAGAAATGACACCTATTGTGAAATCTCTGCAATAGGAAAAGTCAAATTAGTTAATCATGATCAATCAGTAATCATTTTGACTAATGTGAGGTATTCATCAACAGCCAGAAGAAATCTTATCTCTTTAGGACAACTGGAGTCACTTGGATGCTGGTTCAATCTCAAAACTTCAGACTTCAGGTATTCAAAGGAGATAGAGAAGTGCTTGCAGGAATTATCGGGAACACTCTATCTTTTTGACGAGAAAGCAGAACTGGAGCAGGTTAATGCGGCCGTTGAAAGTCTAGACAAGACTACTCTGTGGCATAGTAGATTAGGGCCACATGAGCGAAAGGAACCTGCAAACATTGGTTGAAAAGAATCTACTTAATCGTGAAGATATTTCAGAGTTGAAACAATGTGAACACTGTATTATGGGAAAATCACACAAGTTGTCATTCAGGAAGGGAAAGCATACCTCAAAGGACATACTTGAGTATGTCCACTCAGACTTGTGGGGCTCTCCAAACGTAACTCCCAGCTTGGGAAAATGCAGGTACTACATTTCCTTCGTAGATGATTATTCAAGGAAAACCTGGATTTATTTCTTGAAAACCAAAGATGAAGTCTACACAAAATTTGTGGAATGGTTAGCTCTAGTTGAAAATCAAAGTGGCAAACGACTCAAAGTTCTAAGGACAAATAATGGGCTAGAGTATTGCAACAAAATATTTGATGACTACTGCAAACAAAAGGGGGATTATAAGGCACAAAACTTGCCCTTATATTGCCCTAGAAAAACGGTGTAGCAGAGAGTTAAATCGGTCTATACTTGAGAGGGTTAAAAGCTTACTTAGTGAAACTAGGCTAGGAGAGCAGTTTTGGGCAGAGGCTTCTTCCACTATGGTGTACTCTATGAACAGGACTCCATCAACTCCTTTGGACTTTCAAATACCTGAAGAGTTATGGTCAGAAAGAAAGATCGAATTAAATCATATGAAATGATTTGGTTGTTTGGTCTACTACTATGTTAATCAAGGGAAATTGAAACCAAGGGCAAAGAAGGCAGTGTTCATGGGTTATCCTCAAGGGGTAAAAGGTTACAGGATTTGGAGTTGTGATGACAGTAAATGCATTGTAAGTAAAGACGTGGTGTTTAGAGAAGATATCATATCCAGAGATATAGGAAAACTGACTGAGGCAGATGACAAAAATGTATCAATGAAAGCTAAGAGAAGGGTTACCTTTCACTTACCTGATGACGTGAAAGATGGTGAGACTTCTGAAGATCAAGCATCTTCTCCCCAGAGTTCTACAAGATCTCCACATGATCAAGATGGAGTTACCGAAGAACCTGAAACACAAGAAGATGAACTTGTCAATTATCTACTTGCAAGAGATAGTTAAAGAAGATCAAATGTACGAGCACCAAGAAGATATGATCATGCAGATGTTGCTATGTATGCTCTGACTATGTCACAGGTTATGAATCTCGAAGAACCTTAGAACTATAGTGAAACAAAGACAGAGTAAAGTGGAATGCAACTATTAAAGATGAGATGGAATCTTTGAATAAGAATCATACCTGAATTCTGGTACCAAGACCAAAGCACAAGAGAGTCATCGATTTCAAGTGGATCTTCAAACTGAAATCTGGAATTCCTGAAACAGAAAAACCAAGATATAAAGCAAGAGTAGTTGCAAAAGATTTTTCACAGGTAGAGGGGATAAATTATCATGAAGTATTTGCCCCAGTTGTTAAACACATAACAATTAGGCTCGTGCTTTCTATGTTAGTTTACTTGGATCTAGAATTAGAACAACTGGACGTTAAGACAGCTTTTCTACATGAAAATCTAGAGGAAGAGATCTATATGGAACAGCCAGAGGGTTTCAGTAATGAGGATCAGGTTTGTCTACTTAAGAAGTCTCTGTACGGGTTGAAACAAACTCCTAGGCAATGGAACTTACGTTTTGACAGTTTCATGAAATCTCTAAAGTATATCAGAAGCAAGTCAGATCCTTTTGTGTACTACAAGTGCCTAAACAGACAAAACTATATCTATTTGTTGTTATATGTAGACGACATGTTAATTGCAGCAAAAGACATGAATGAGATTTCAAGATTGAAGATGGTTCTGAGTAATGAATTCGAGATGAAGGATCTAGGTAATGCAAGAAGGATTCTAGGAATTGACATCACAAGAGACAGAACAAAAGGCATTATTCGACTATCACAGCAAGAGTACCTGGAAAAAGTCCTAAGGAATTTCAATATGATGGACTCAATATCAGTATTGACTCCTATGGGTACACACTTTAAGCTATCTAGTACAAAGGTAGATCAAAGAGAAGAAGCTGAAGCTGAGATGGAGAATATACCTTATGCAAGCGCTGTGGGGAGTCTAATGTACTCCATGGTTGGCTTAAGGCCAGATATAGCGCATGCAGTGGGTCTAGTGAGCCGGTTCATGAGTTTTCCGAGTAAAGAGCACTGGTCAGCTGTGAAGTGGATCCTGTGATACATTAAGAACACAACAAAATTAAGCTTGACTTTCAAAAAACTGAAAGAATTGAAAGTTAGAGGCTATTGTGACAGTGATTATGCCTCAGATCTAGATAAGAGAAGGTCGATTACCGGATATGTTTTTCAAGTGGGTGAGAACACGGTCAGTTGGAGATCCGGTCTTTAGCAGGTTGTAGCTCTGTCGACGACTGAAGCGGAGTATATGGCTTTTGCTGAAGCCGCCAAAGAAGCTTTGTGGTTGAAACGAATCATCACCGAACTAGGCTCTGCGCAAGGTCAGGTTGAGATTTTCTATGATTCGCAGAGTGCGATTTGATTGGCGAAGAACAGTGTGCACCACGAGCGTACGAAGCATATCGACAATCGATTTCACTTCATTAGAGATGAAATCGAACAAGGAACTCTAAAAGTCTCTAAGGTAAACACGAAGGAAAATCTGACAGACTTATTAACAAAGTCGGTACATGTAAAGAAATTTCAGGAGGGATTAAGAGATTTGAAGGTGCTTGCGCACCACCACTAGCTCAGGAAAGGAAGAAGAGAGCTAGGGTTCCGGCAAGAAAGAAGAAGTCGCCGGAAAGGACTAGAAGATGAAGAGTCTTTTAGTCAAACGAGACTGTGACCTAATCAAAATGGAGATTGTCATGGTAGTGATTGGGCCACAGTCTGGTGGGCCAAAGTTGGTGAAGATTGGGCTGGTTGAGGTCCATCTAGGATCTGCACACTTTGGGCCATGAAGACAAACGACAATGGGCTTCTGTTTGCTATTTTTGGTGAAGTCTTGGGCTGTGCTTTGCAGTCTTCTACTTCCTGTATTAAGATAGTCAAATGTCAGGTTCAAGATGGAGACAGAGGAGGTTGAAGTCAAGTCATGAGTACTTTGCTTACATATGGTGTTTTGGTTGTACTTAAGAGAGATGTATGAGTTGAAATCGAGTAAGAGAGTGAGAGAGACTTACTTGGGGGTTTCATTTTCTTCATTTTTTTCTTGGGGTTGTGAGTGAGTGTCGAGTTTTGTTTTTGGATCTTTGTAACCTGAACCTTTTATCTTCATATTAGCCTTAAAAACTGGTTGAAATTCTCCAAGATGTACCAAGGTCTTTTTGACTTTAGAAACTTGTAAATCTTCTTGTTTTCTCAACATCTTTCAACCTAAACAATAAAACAACCACAATAAAACAACCATAAGATTCGGTTAGTTTATCAACACATTCGACCAATCTTAAATCTGTCAATCCGTTAAAAGTTACTAGACGTATAAAGTTTTGAGTACCGATTTTAGTGTCATTAAACTACCACCGTCTCGTTTAATTAATGTTGTTCTCAATTTCATTGTGGAGTTTTTGTTAGTTGGTAAATTAAAATAAACATATGTAGCTATAAGTTGGGACAAATAAACATGTAAAAGCCAAATAAACACGTCTACATGAAAATTAATTAAAGGCATAAAGGCTAAAATATTATCGTTTATATCTGCAAGTAACACTTGGTGGCTTGTCCATTAACCCAACGATTGAAATTTGTCATATTTTTAGCCAAAGAATTACTTCAATCATGCAACAATAACTTTATTCATAGCTTTTCAATTGAATAGATTTTAATCCCTTTTTCTTTCTTTTTTCCTTTTACATTTATTAATTTATTTATAGTTACGTCATAGGATTTTGTTTTGTAAAATATTGCTTTCTTTGATTGCTCTTACACTAAATTACAGTTTTGTACTAAAGTTCAAGTTCCAAGACTTGTCTCTTTCAAAACGAGAAACCAAAAGCTCCAATATGACCAAACTTTTTGACGCATTTCGTTTATTGACTAATAATTCATTTCTCTTTTCATGAAAATTTATGTTTTATTTTATCTCTTCCATTTGCAAATACTTTCTAAATCCACTAACTTGTGTTGAAATCATATTAATGTATCAATTTTATTTATATTTCTATTTGTTATTCTATAATGCAATACAAACTACTCTCAAAATATTAAATGTCCATATTATTTAGAGTATATAAGCAAAAATTTATTTATGTAATTGTTAGTTTTATCATAGTGGTTTCGTCGAAATTGTTTAACTTTTACTCTTACTACGTACACTTATATGAGCATATTTATAAGGAATTATTTGTTTGATTGTTCTACGAATATAATTTATATATTCATATTTTATTTATGTGACTTAGCAGCATATATTTTTTATAGAGCTAATTGGAACCATAAGATTTTATGCTACTGTCAAAAATAATATATATATATATATATATATATAAATAAAGAAACAAAGAAACTATATAATTATCCAAAACCATGTTTGAAATTTGTGACAGAAAAATTGATTTGTCCCACATGTCGAAAAAGCGCTTTCTATAATTTCTATACATAGTAGTGGATCGAATTGTTTGTGGGCAAATTTGGAATTGGCTTTTCGAGACATTGTTGCGATAATAGCTACGTCAATATCGTGATAGTTACAGGGAAAAAAAATCAAAAAACCTTTTTAAAAAAGACAACATATGACATGCAATTATATGTCGTAAATTAAAGATAATTGTGATGTGTCTGAAAAAAATACTCAATTATTTTGATATTATGAGTCGGCTGGTCAATAAAGAGTAGTTTCAATTGTATACATTATAAGATATCAATCTTTTTACGTGTTCCTCTATATAATTAGAAGAATAACGAATATAAAAATGAGGTTTTTGGATTTTTATTTCCACCAAATTTTAATGATAAAATTTTACAATAACAACAAAAAGTTTCAGTATAATACCAAAAAAAAAGTTATTTTCCAAAAACATACTAACAATAAAAATAAGTAAGTAAATATGTGTTATTCCAACAAATTTTGCTGCACAAGAATTTAGTTTCGATAAAATAATTCATCATTAAAAATCATTGAAAAATCAATTCTAAGAACAATTTTTTTTCTTCATCAATTATAAATAAAATAGGTAAAATAGACAATTATCATATTTTTCAACTTTAATATATTGCTTAATTTGTTGATTTTATTACATGTTTGAATTAAGAGGTTGAAATCGGATTATTGGTGATTCTGACATGTGTTCTTTGCTTTCTTGCTAAAAGATAAGAAAACTCTCTCGTGGGTTCCAATGCATAAAAGCAAAGTAGCCATGAGATGATTTCGAACATATTTTATCACTCTATAAGTATTGTCTTTTTTTTTGTTATTTTATGTTTTAATCGTTTTTTGTTTGTTTTTAAATTATACACTCATGCTATTTCCACTATATTATAAAACATTCCACTTTTATATTTATTTGAGGAAAAAGTAAAACTTATCCCATCTAATTTTCTTAAGAAAACTCATAGTCTATAAGCCATGAAATATAAGAGCATAGTAATGGTGAACTTCTTAGGGGTTCCTAAAAAAAAAAAATTTAAAAAAACGGAGTTAATCAGGATTCATCATGTGGCGACCCGTCTCTTACGATGCCCTTTTAAGAGACGGGTTCGCCATATGGTGAACCCTGATTGATTCCGTTTTTAAAATTTCTTTATTTTTTTATAAGAACCCCTAAGGGGTTCAATAATATTGATGGTCTAATATACTTAATAACCATTACACTTCTTGGTAGAATTATATCTTTAATAAACATGTTTTCTTAGTCGCAGATTCTTCATGTTATTGGTGATGTTCTTTTCGCAGTCGCTAACGACAACAACCAAATACTGTTTTATTGACAGTCGCTGGTTCAGCGGCTGATCACAGTGACCAGTCACCAGTGACCAGTCACCAGTGACCAGTGATTGCATTTTTCAGTCGCTGAACAAAAGAACAACATAGCGACTAAAAAAAAATTTTCAACTTTTTTTTCACCAATAATTTTTAAAATAAATAAAATAAAATATAAAAATATATAAAATAAATTAAAATTTTGTAGCTACCTATAAATTTGTATAAAAATCTATATATAATTTACATATATATAAACTAATAAATAAATGAAATTATAAAAATTTAATGTATAATATAAACTTTTTACTTTATTCTATTCTTAATATTTTGTTTTATATTTTTAAGTTTTTAAAATTAATATATAATATAATTTTTTGTTCTATATTTTCTACTTTGTTCTAATTTAAAAATATTAGTAATATAATAATTATATATCATATTTACAAATTATATATTTATAGATAATAAATTGTTTTTTATATGAATGTATAATTGTTAATAAACTATTATATAAATAAAATATTAAGTATAATACATATTTTCATATTTAAAAATTAAAATATTATATTTTATATTATTTTAAATTTTAACTCATATTTTACTTTTTTGCTAAGTTTCATTATTACAATTTTTTAAAATTTATTATTTAATTTTTTTCTTCTGATATTACATATTAATTTTTATTATAAATTATAAAATTAAAAATTAAAAAATATTATAAAAAAAATGTTAGTCGCTAGCGACTACAAAAAGAATAACACAGTGACTGTTAAGAAAACATAAAATTGAAATAGTAATCACTGTCGTTGATCGCTGTCTATGTCGCGAGTGACCATAAAAAGAACAAGCCCACTATATAATTTGAAAGTCAATGTGAAATTATTTTGAATTTGACTTTCAAATTATTTAGTATTTTCTTTTCAGTATTTTCACCAGATGCATATGCTTAATGATTAAAAATATTACAAAGTTTGATATTTCAAACTTATTTATTATAAATGACGTGGTAAGGAAGCTTGTCAGGATTTTTTTTTTTCAATGATCGATTAATTGGACCATAACTGATGTACCTATTAGCCAAACTTTGAGAAATTAATTTTCTGATTGTGCAAATGAGCTACCTTAAATTGATTTACCACCGGCCACTAGACTAAAAACCATTTGCGCTCATCGTGATTACACGTTCGAAAGTTGTAATTAATTTTACAATATCTCATAGCCATTAAAATCATGACATCATTTTAGGCCAAATTCACAACGAAAAATTGAAAGCATCAAAATCTGAGCACATAAATGGTTATAATTGTATTGCTTTAAAAAAACAAAAAAGGTTATGGTTGTATAGGGAATTAATGATGAAATCGTGAGAAACGTCTCTCAGGTTAAAACTAACGTGACTTGAAAACTTAATATAATTATTTGGTTGTTTTTCTATTTTTTTTATCAATTAGATATCTCAAATTTATCTACAAAAATTTTTATTTAACGCAAATAATTTTTACTCTAGTGGCCGGTAGTGAATCTACTTAAAGCAGCTCATTTGCATAATCAGGGATCGAGTCTCTCCGTCTATATTATATAAGAATTTAGCTATTAAACTGACCTGTTGAGACCCAATATAATCTGCCGTTAATGAAAAAATAAAATTGTACTTAACATCCAAAAGGTGATTATTTTACTAAAATATATAAAGATTATAAATCATTTCACTCATGACCATATATTTTAAATGGGAAATTTAAAATACGATATTATAGTCTAAAGTTAGTCCAACAAACGAATTAATTATATATTGCTGATATATATTTCTAAGATGATGAGTTTAAATTCTTTCTTGTTCATGTACGAAAAACCCATTTTAATAAATATGAAATATTTTCCATCGGACATTGATATTGTTCTAGTATATGTAGTATGCAAAGTTTAAGAATCCAAATATTGTTGGAATCGTGTTTGTCTCTGAATATTCGTTTTCAAACAAAAAATATTGCTGGAAGAATATAAACTTTTAAGCATATAGAAGAAGAAAACAAAAGCTTTATAGAGAGCACATAGTTAGAAACTAACCCCTTTGTAGTATAATGATGCGACATTCACATGTTCTTATTCTTCTATATTAAAATGTGACTTCTTGGTGGGAATCATATATGATATATACATGCATTTACTTTATTTTCTTTCTTAAAACAATTTATAGAATTATACTATTTTTATGTTATCAATATGGATTTTTCACTTGTTTCGATCCTCAAAATCATTTTGAACTTTAAGATTTCATTACTTTCCTGTGCCATTCCTCTCTACAGCATAATAAAGATAAAGCAAAGCGATAGCAATTTCTTTTATTATGGTTGTAATAATTTTATAAATAAAGAAGATTTAATAAAGTAAGACGGCCTTTTAATAGTTTTCTTCGTTTTTTTTTTTTTTCTTAATATGAAAGCATGCAGATTATTGTTTATGTTTAAACTAAATTTCATAAAATGGGAGTATTTGACGTTGTCTATTATAGTTTTCATATATATATATATATATACAAATCAGAATTTAGTTATTTATTTATGATTTATAATAATTAAGAATACATATATAGAGGTATCGATAAGAATCTCTTGCAAACTCCTTTTTTCTTCGAATGTAATTTTTTTTATCTTAAAGGCTAGAAAATCACCCTCAACGAAACTAAACTATATATTTTTTAAAATAAATTGGTTTATATTTGATCGATATATTACTTGTTTTAACTCCAATACAACTCGATAATTCGAACTAAACTCTATTAAATTAGATTGCTCGAGTACTTAATCTCGAATTCTGATAAAAAATTTCTAGATATGAATAGTTAAACATTGAACCAAATACACGTATCTATACATATTTTTTAGGTGTTATATATTTTTGTCAATATATTTTGTTTATGGAAAAAGATTAAATATTGAATCATTCATTTAATCCATTATGGTAATATATATTCGATACAGTTTATGCATATATTACCTTAATTTTTATTCATATATTCATATATTATATTTTGCTCGCAACAATAAAAGCAGAGAAGAAGATAATATGTAAGAAATAATATCCGTCAGGAAATTAAAAGTGAAACTCACCCAAAAAGAGCACTGACATGAAAAGCTTATGGCTAGCATAAAATCGGATTTTGTTATTTTGTGAAGAACCAAATTCTGATTCCATGTATCCGTACATATAAACATTCCTAAAACTTCTCATATGATATTATAAATTATTTATTACGAAACAGGAGAGTAATATAGAGAAATTTGTTTAGTTTATAATTTTTTTCCTTAAAGTCTACTTTATTTTATTAAAAGTTGAAACCCATACATCATAAAATAAATTCAATAAATTAAAACAAAGAATTAACAAAAAGAAAATTAACGGTCTTTTTCACCGGAAATAGAAAAAGAAATCATGGTTTCATGACCATTAACAAAATCATATCCGCCTTGAGACATAAGATAAATAATTAGACTTCCGTACCCACAATAACATACAAAATATTAATACCTCTACGAAAATATGACAATAAGTCTCATAATTAAATAGATATTTTTTATGAATTCATCTAAGAACTTAGACACCAAAACAAAAATTATAACCCTAAAAAAATCGATAATTAGATAAGAAATCAGTAATTAAAACATTAAAGCCTTTTGTGATTATTTCCGAGAACTGTTACTACAACGCTTGATCATATATGTCTATACAAAAGACCGACTTTTGATTTACATCGCCCGCCACACTTTCCAAATAGATATATAAAGACTAATCTATGATAAAAAAATTTAAGTTATAATGGATGTAGCAGGAAATCGTTGAAATAATATCACTCTAGAATTTCAAAATCAGAAAATTTGAAAAATATTTACAATGTCATATTATAAATCTAGAACTCTCAGATTAAATCGAAATCTATGAATAAAAAAATATAAAAATATTAAAAAGGGCACAACGCGGGACTTTCGAAAGTTAGATTTGCCTAGAGAAATATAAGATTCTTGCTTAGTTTTTTTTTTTGACAACGGCATAATAAGAGACAGAGGTAAAAACGATGGATCACCGATCAAAGAGGAATTCCCTGGCCCGCCTAGCCAGAGCGTCCGCTTTGTGATTGATCGCTCTTGGGATGACTGACAATGAGAAGACCAAGAAGGATGAGCAAACCCGCATAAACACCTCCTGGTATGGACTGAAAGTAGGCCAATCATCAGGGTGATCAAAGATCTGAACCACTGTCTCACAATCTGTCGAAACCTCAACTTCAGAAACTTGAAGAAGCACCAAATATTCCATCGCCCATAACACCACTTCCACCTCCGCATGTATGGATGAAAGACTCCTTGACACACCTTTAGCTCCCATCCGTTCTCCACCCACTGAATCTGAGAAGCAATACCAACCTAAACCAGAATAGCGGTCGGTGTACTTCCAGGACGCGTCCACAAAGCATTTAAAGCCTGTGAACTGCAAATTAGCTGTGGTAGGGAAAACTAGCGCTGATTTCCTGACATGATCCCTAGTGGAGTAATTGCCACGACAGGTGGATCCCTCTAAATTTGCCCCTGACCATTCTGCATGTTCAGACACGGCAACATCTAACACCCTCAGTGGATCCACAATTTTACAAGAGAAACAGAAAGCATTCCGTGCTTTCCAGATCTGCCATAAAATCCAAGAGAATAATTGCCGTTCGTTCTAACCTTCGTCATCCGAAACAAATAATCCAAGTTAAACCAAATAGACGCACCCGGAAAGACATTTGGTGCCGATGGAATGCATGATAACGCCCAGTCCTGGAGAGCCGGTGGACAAAGAAACAGAGCGTGATTAACCGACTCTTGTTCCTCATCACATCGGCTGCACCGCATATCACAATTAAGTCCTCTCTAGGCAATATTTTTACTAACAACAATGCATCCAGACAGAGTTTGCCAGATGAAATGTTTAATTTTGTTTGGGCAATCCAACTTCCAGATATTACTATAAAGGACCTCAAAACTTGGGCCCCACTGACAAAGTTCGTTATCGAATAATCGTTCTGCTAAGTGATATCCTGATTTAACCGAATATCGTTCTGATGAAGTATAATTCCATCCCCAATAATCTAGCTGGTCCCGAATTGGGACCGGGATGCCAAGTATCAAACATACATCCTGAGGATCAAAGTATTGACGGACTAAAACCTCCTTCCATTTACCCGTAGGTTTATCAATAAAATGATCAAGCGTCATATCAGGGAACAAGTTCAAATCTGACCATATCGCCGGTCTGGGGCTCGTGTCCGGAATCCACGGATCATACCAAGCTTTCGTTGTTCTCCCGTCTCCAATTCGCCGAATACAGCCCCTAGTAACTAGATCTTGTGCCGAGCACAAACTACGCCACCCATATGAAGATAATATTTTATGTGGGGCCTCTAATAAACACTGATCCTTATAGTAACGACCTTTTAGTACTTTTGCCAACAAAGAGTTTGGGAAATCTAAGAGGCGCCAAAGTTGTTTTGCTAGCATTGCTGTGTTAAAATTTTCCAAGTTTCGAAAACCCAGTCCTCCCTCCATTTTTGGTTTACATAACGTTCTCCATCTGCGCCAATGTATTCCTCTAGTCTCTCCCGAGCCAGACCACCAAAAGTCAGCCATTGCCAATATTAGAGCATGTACAATCCCCTAGGCAACCTATAACAATACATCACATAAGTTGGTAAAGCTATTAAAACAGACTTTATCAAGACTTCCTTTCCAGCTTTCGAAAGGAATCTAGTTGACCAGTTACATATGCGCGCTTGTAACCCGCACAAAGGCAAAAACTTTGGTTTTTGCACCCCCTAGACTTTCTGAAATCCCTAAGTATGTACCCATACCACCTAGATTTGTGATCCCTAAAACCTGTTGAATCGGTATTTTTATATCCTCCGAGACTACATGGCCAAATTGTATTGCGGATTTCGCAAAATTTATCTGTTGGCCCGAAATCGACTCATACTCTTTCAAAATCGCCAAAATTTGACTGGCTTCTGCTAGATTTGCTTGACAGAAAAATAAACTATCATATGCAAATAGAAGATGAGAGATAGCAGGACTTGTTCTAGCTATAGATAACCTAGTAAGCACCTTCTGCTGCTCAGCCACCTTTAAAAAACATATTAACCATTCTGTACATAAAATAAAAATATATGGTGACAGTGGATCCCCTTGTCGAAGACCCCTGCTAGGTATAATACTACCCCGGGTTCCCCATTGATAAGCACTGAATATTCAACTGTTGTTAAACAAAACATCATACACTCCACCCATTTGGCACAAAAACCTATCTGACAAAGCATGGCCCTTACAAAATTCCACTCAATCCTATCGTAAGCCTTACTCATATCAGTTTTGATATCCATATACTTACCTTTAATTGACCCATTAGTGCGCAATGCGTGAAAAATGGGGAATAAATCAAAAGTAAAACTCTTTCTAGTTCCTCCTCTCTCGTTATCCAATAGTACTTCTGTTGTTCGAGTTTAATTATCATATATAGAGAATATATAAATACATATGTGCATGAGCAAAGGGCATAAAATAGTCAATTTCAATTGAATTTATTCAATTAATATTAGTTTTTCTTGAGAAAATAGGTAATTCACTTGATTTATCACTTATCTAATTTGATACTGGATGATGTATTCAATTTCATTCATCTCAAATTAAAATATTTAAGTTATTGATTAAACTTTATTAATCTAATTATTGATAAAAAAATATTAGTTTTCATCATCAACAATATTAAATAGATATACAAGATAATCAAATTAAATTCTAAATCTTATCACACGACTAGCCATACAAGAATATATCACTATCTAAAATTAAACTCCAATAAAAGTAATTAGATATTTGAGTATGTAACCACAAAAAAAAACTTAAAGGTTAGCTATGAATTTATTTTATTAGTATGACTTTCTTTTTTATTAGTATGACTAAGCAATTATTCGAATACTTTCGTTTGATGTCTACTAAAAAAAAAATGTCATGTATATACAACATATGTTTTATTGTGATATGTTAATTGCATGCATGTATTAACTATAACTACGAGAATGATTTAATTAAAGACGTAAATAACTATAACTAAGATAAAAATTAAGTTTATTATAAATTTACTACACTTTTGTTATCTACAGATAGAGAGACTCACACAAACTCACTCTTGAACTGTGTCCATATGGCTAAACCCCAATAACTTTCATTAAAGAAAAGCAAAATTTACGTCAAAATAAGAAAAATTAAAATTGAAATGTGTTTTAATTCCACTAAAAATAGATATTATTACATAATCGAGTTATACTATCTAAATTATATAGTTAGGAATTATGTTAATAAATCAGTCAATTGTGACTCAATATTTATAAAAAATATGGTTTAAATCATTTCTAAAGTTAGATGTTAAGACATGTCTATAAATTATTAGCTACTTTTATGTGATTAGCTATAATTTATTAAGATATATTGAGATGATAAATGATGTTCAATGCTCAGAGAATTATAAAATTTAGGTGGTATTTTTTTATATAATGTGTTTTTTATATAACTTCTTTTTGTTATATAATGTGTTATACTATCTAAAGTCGTTTGGTGTTGTTGATCAGTCACGTAAGTCGCTGGTCAATAAAGAGTCAAATGTATAACTTTAAAAAGAGTATACATAATTCACTTGTCCACTTAAATTTTATATATTATTGGGTAAATACACGTATTATTTAAATAGTTTTCTAAATTTATCATTGAAGATCTTATTTATCTATTGTTTTGACATTATCCAAAAAGAATTGTAAGCATCTTAGAGAAATCTTTCCTTCATCGTCTCCAATTCTGCACAAAACCGACAACAGTTTAACGAATTTGATATAGTGATGATACCGAGAAAGAGAGTAAGAGAAGAGAGAAACCACAAAAGCATGGCTGTGAAATTTCGTGGACTTTAAGATTCAGTTTCATCTCACTTAGACCTAATACTTTAAGATGTATTTTTCTTTTAATTTGATTGGCTCCTTGAAGCTAATGTGGCAGCATTACAAAAATCCAAAATGGTGATGTGTCGAATATATATAATCATTAGTATTACATAAATTAAGGGGTTGAAATCGGATCCTAGGTCATATTGACATGTGTTATGGCTTTGTTGCTAAAAAGATAAGAAATTGTTTTTCAACAAAATAATAAAAAAACAAAATAACAAATTCTCGTGGAGGTAAGCCATGCAGAAAAGCAAAGCCACAAAATTAATTTTAGCAAAAAGACATCCCTTTCAAGTAGGCCTAGACTAGTTATTAGTTTGCTTTAATTTGGTATTTAATTTTTAATTCAATGTTTTGTTATTTTACAAAACATTATTATTTTCTAAAACAATATTGTTTCTTTTGGGCACAACTATATACTCGTATAATTCAGATAATATGGTATTTGATTAATTAGAATGAGGTGGGAAGAAAAGCTAGTATAGTTCTAACTCTTATTTATAGTAACTTCTAAAAAATTTAAATTAAATTATACACTAAATTTATGACATCATTTTTTATCAAAGTTGAATAAATATAAAATAATCGTATATTTCTAGTACAATGAAATTTAAAGTTCAAATTGTAAATTATATTTTTATCGGTTAATTAATAAAAAAATTAATAATATTTTCTATAATTTAACATATATATTACTAATAATTATAATAAATTGGTAAGACTCAATTTATAGTCAAATATTTTCTCTCACAGCTCAAAACATATTAAATAGGATAAATACAATTTCACGTAATCCAATTTAGGAAAAGAAAAGAAGCAAAAATAAAAATTAAACTATTTGACTCGAAATATTATAATTTGTAGTTTTGTATGCATGGATACAACTACAATGTATACTCACTCACTCTCTTTGCGTGTTACTGGTCAATGAGAGTCACATATGCATTATTAAATGATTTTTGGCAAATTTCTAACATTATTTATGTTTTGTGTAAGGATTATTATCTTGTTCCTGTTTTGGTTCCCAAAAGATATTTTTGAAGTGTCGTGTGACATTTCATCATTCAGCACTCAGAACTTAGCAGTATTATAAAGAAAAAATAAAGCAATACCAACCTAATAGATACCAACTTATTAAAGTAAATATATAATTTATAAATAAATGAATAGTTTACTAAAGTAAAGATATGTAATTTGAAAATATAAAGAAAGAAGAAGAGTGCATTATGATTGGACCTAGCATCCAAGTGCTTAATTATTTCTCGCCTTTAAAATATAAAAGTATTGTTTGACATTAAACAATCGTAAAAGCATGCATGCAGATAACTGATAACGTTTATAAATAAACTCTCTTTTTTTTAAACATAATATAGGGGTCTAATTTCAACTAAAATTCTCATATTTGAAGAAAAATCGAATCATAAAATATATTTCTGTATGGAGTTAAATCTATTATATATATATATATATATATATATATATCCAATTTAAGTAGCAACTACGAAGAAACCACAATAATAATCAAATAGGCAAAACCTATCCACATATTATCTAGTTATAGCTATGGAAGTTTTCAGAAAATAAAGATAGTTATTGAAAAACATTTATCAGAAATTTGCTACATAATTAATTATTTACGTTTTATTGATGTAAGTAGAATTCTAAATTCGGAGAATTTATATAGACCAAACAAGAAGTTTGAGGAAATATTACATCAAGGAGTCATTGGTATAGCCAAAAGATTGCCTATGTTAATCTTTGTTTGGTCTTCTTCTTCACTTTCTTCTTCCACCTTATTATTTGTAGGTAACTTCATCAATAACTTATTTTCTTCAATTTGTTTGGTCTTACTCCACAAAAATATGTATAAACCCATCACAACAATCACTGATCCAATAACACTTGCAACAAAAACAAAACTTTAGTACATGATATAAATAGATAAAACAGCAGACCAAACCCCGTACATAGTATTAGGCCTTATTCGTTTGTTGGTCGCTGGCGACCGCGACCAAAACATGTTCGTTTCATGGTCGCTGGTTTAGCGACTCTGGTCGCAGCGACCAATCGTCAGCGACCAGCGATTACAGTTTTTGATCGTTGTTTTATTTAGCAATCTGCAGCGACTAATCGCAGCGACTATCAAACGAACAAAAATTATTTTTTTGGTCACGGTCACCAGCAACCAGCAAACGAACATGGATTTAGTAGCCCATATACTATGCATGGTTTCAGAGAATAGTTATGAAAATGCATAATTTTTACCTTCCCAAATAAATCATACGGTGAAATATCATGAAGTCGAATAAGGTTGCAGACATCAGTGTAACAGGACTGATTGATGAAGTAAAGACAGGTCCTCGTAGCTTAATAACCCATGAAATTCCCACTGTACACATTCCTTGTGTAACCACACCCTATAAAACATATAAATAACACATATAAATCAATGTTTTGTTTGAAATTAACTAAGTATTAATGATGTAAATTTATATAAAATTATGTACCGCTATAACAATGGTGATGATTGTGAGTTCATCAGTGAGGATCCATTCTTTCATATCTCTAGTCTTGATCAAACTTAGGAGAGCACATTGAATCGTTACCAAAGAATGATAAAATAACAGTACTCGAGTATTGACATGGATATTTCACGTTGATCTTGGCTTGTATAAGTAGCCCAACAACAAAAAAGTGTAATTGCTGTGAATAAAAGCAGACAACCTTTGACCCAATTTGCATTTTTTTGTGTGATTGTTTGACATATTTGATTGGTCTTGATGAGAGTTCGTTAATGGAATGCCTTGAAACATTGTAAGAACTAAAGCGCCTCCTAAGCTTATCATAGTTCCAAGAATAACGCACCATCCTACTTTTTGTTTTCAGGTTTAGCTTCTCAAACCTGCAATAAATGTTTTTAATATTGTCAGATTACAATATTGTAGTTCAAAAAAAAAATTTTTTTGTAATAACCCAAGAAATTTCAGACCTCAACTCATACTAATCTCCGGAACCTATAGAAATTTAAGTTTCTTTGCCATTAAAAAACATACAATAAAAAGGAATATCGTCGTGAAAAAATAAAATAATTCGTAACCGATTTAGTTAAAACAAAATAAAATTTCTATTTCTAAACTGAAAATAATATACAAAGAAGATTAAAAATATTTCTATATATATATATCATTTTTCTGCTATTAATAATGATACTTTCATAATTAATAAATATATTACTTGCGGAGTAGATACTATCTTTTTTATAGAACTAAACATATATATGTCTCCAAAATGAGATATATATCTTATTGATTTATATATCAATATATTAAATAATATTTCTTGCTGTAAATATTAATTTAGACACCTAACATGAAATCGAACTCAAGGAATAAAAAGTTAATAATATGTATATAACAATGATTTATATATATAGTTTGATACTACATATTAAAATACTGATAATATATGTATCTATTTGATTTTTTAATTTCTAAAATATGAATAAATATATCATTAGTAGTACGATTAAAAGAACATAAAGGCTAATAGTATATTTTTATATAAAATCAATTTTAAATGTTTCTGATTAAAATCAATATCCTCTTGTATGTAGAGAATGTACCTCCGA
>JAKUCM010002653.1:0-39535 GCA_023374145.1 Lepidium sativum | reverse complement strand
AACAAAAATATATTCTTTATCTTCATTAATTAAAAAATATAATTAAATCTAAATAAACATACAGACGTCCAAGGCAAACGTCTTTGCCAGGGTTGCTCGAATTAGAGTGGCCGGTTTCCTGTCCGAAGAACCAGGATAGTCTTTACTAATATTTTTTATCTCTGTCGTTGATAAAAAAAAATTAGCTTAAAAGGAAAAGAGACACAAACACTTGAAGAGAGTTGAGAAGAAACAAGAAAACGTTAAAGCATCAGGTCCGGTAGTTGCGTCAGGTAGCCGCAAGTAACGGCGTCCATCGAAATCCTCTGTATTTCAGTCCACCCAATCTATTATGGACTTTACTGTCTTAAGTCAATCCAAGCCGTCCATGTCAGATATCTATGGCCCCACTTTTAGATCACGTGGCTACGTTTCATTGGTTGGATCCAACTCATGGTCCCACGTCACATGTTCCAAAACAAACAAACAAAAACAACACACATGACAATATTTGTTCCACACATTATTGTAAGAAATAAGAATATATCTACTTTTAAATATTAAATTTTTCATATTATTTTTTCTTTGGTATGATCCAATTTCCGACTTTTGACAAAATTACAAAGACAAAAAAATGTAAAGAAAGACGAAGTAACAAAAAAGAAAACAACAAAACAAATAAAAGCAAATCCAATAAATGATATGTGTATATATTGTATTTATATTTTATTATTTGTGAAAGGTATATATTTATTTATGTACGAGGAAAAAATAATCAAATACAACTATATTTAATGTATAAGAAATATGACATTCCTTAATGTTTCTAGATTCCCTTTCACTTTCTTTAGCCAAAATTATAAAAACTAAGCAAACATGAACATCATAAAATCTCCACAAACTTATTATTATTAATTCGAACAAATCCTAACGAATTTTGTCAAATAAATAAATAAATCCGAAAGGCCATAAGAATATAAAGTGAACGTAAGCGATGAGAAGTTAAAAAACATGTTGTTGTTGGTTTAAAATACGTGTCGTCTAAAGTTACGTAAACAAAAACATAGAAAATGACACTAACAGTTTGTTATGTTATCTCCACAAATAGATTTAATTAGATATTGAATAAATGGTAAAACACATTAGAACAAAATTAAAAGAATGGGTCCAACTAAAGGTTTTAGCTTTGATTGATACGTACCATGGAAGAGTGACCCCATTAATCGATATATATTATTCTGGACGGTATACAATTACAACACTAAAGTCTGTAAAACTAAAGTTTATACATAAACAAACAAAATCATAAGAAACAATTTTTAAGATAAAAAAAACAACTCGAGTTGGTCCAATCGGTAAATGAGTGCTTTTATGGATTTCTGAAACCTGAAATTTATTTGTATTGGTCACGACTCACTAGAACATTCAAAATTTATAGTCGATGGATTTGCAATAGGAGTCTCTCGCAAAAAAATTTCATACAAATATTAAAATATAATAATTTTTATTCAAGGAGTTTCTAAAACATTTAGGAACTATCACCCATAATTTTTTTAATAAAAGATTGTTTCACCTTTATTAAAAAAATTTCTAACAAAAATTATAGTTTAATATTTTATTATTGTTTTTTTTTATGACAGATTTATGTGAGAAACTCCTATTCCTATTACAAAATCTTAAGATTCCATTTGGGTCTTACACTTGAACAAGTAGTTATATATTTATTTATATTGGAATTTGATTTACAACAAATCGTATAGTCTTATGCGATATAATTTGAGATTTAGAAGATTTTGAGTTATATATCGGATCTTATGATTCATAAGTGTATATGGAGCTCTATTTATTGGGTTATAGTATCGGGCTTTTATATAACCCATATGATCGTGCAGGTTTATGGACTTCTTCTCCATCCATAAATGTATCATGTCTAAGTATTGGAATTTAGTTTTCTAAAATTCAAGTATCTAGATATATTAATTTATTGCCGAGGACAGCTGCCCTAATAGTGTAGTCATTTTACAAATTTCCAAGGTATCATGGATCGAACTCCCTACTTGTAGTAGTAAGAGGGGATTCAAAAGCCAGTAGGCTAGTTGACAAAAAAATATATATTAATTTATTTTTTATTTATATCATATTTTGTAGTATATTTATATGTAATATTCAATTTAAAATGTTGACAAAAAAAAATTTTAGATTCTTTTTTGTCAAGCCCTAAAATTTCAGGTTTATTTACTATGTATTTGTTAAACTCTCAAATCAAAAATATATATCGTATTTTAATAAAATTTGATCCATAACTTATACCTTTCAAAAACTCTTAAATAAAATAATGTTGTTAGCCATTAGTTGACCATACATAACCATATTGAAGTTTTCCAAATTTAGGAACGTTACTATTCAAATAGTTCTATGAAAAAAACATGTTTTTATTTCTTCTAGAATTCAGGATTCTTCTAAACTTTTGAAGAAAATAATTGTTAATCTAACTTTCAAAATTTTGACAAAGAAAAACACTCTTATACCATAATTGACGAATCTTTTCTTCTGTCTTTCTTTAGTCTTAAATATTTTGTCTGCTCTTCAATTTTTTTATTTTATTTAAAAACCCGGTCTTCAATTTGTTAGGTCTTCAATTTAATATTTCTAACCTAGACACTGTCACAAACTCACAACCATATTTTTCTGACATTTACTTTTTTTTTGTAAATACCAAATTAATATGATTTTGACTGTACCAAACCCTATGAAGCCTATTTATGAAGTGCCACAACTCATTTTGCATTCATTCAATGTCTTTTTTCCAAAGATATAATTTGAACAAAAATAGATATTAAAGTAGACTTTAGTACAAGTACTTTTTAAATAATTTTTTTTACAAATAAAATTATGTAAACTTGCAAATCACAATTTGAATTCATCTAAACAAAAACTAAAAATTTGCAGATTCCAAAGCACATGTATCCTTTTTCCCAAGATATAATTTGAACAAAAAATAAGATATAAAATACATTTACTACAAGTTTTTCTTGATAACCATGTGTTCAAATTCAATTCAAATAACACATTATCAATGTCCTAATTTCGGTTACGTGCGAAGGTTAAGGAAAGCCACGTAGAATCTTTATTTTTAAAATATCACACATAATTCAATAAGGGAGATTTGAACAAAATAACATACAAGTATTTTCTTTTATATTATGAATAATATTATGTGAACATGCAAAACACTATTTGTTTCCTTCTAGACAAAAGTTAAGAATTCGTAGACTCCAATTTTTGAACAAATATTTCAATTTTGTGTCTCCATCATTTTAAAATAAATAAAATGTAGCTGAATCGTATTAAATCATCTCCCAACCAATACCAAAGGACAAAACACATCACCACAATATTAAACCCACCCCAAGAACAAACAAAATATCTTCTCAAACCTTTTTTTTCTCTTTCTTTCTTTAGATCCTCAAATTTTTAGTTTCTATAATGACAGGTTGTTTCAGCTTATCTGAAGCCATAGAAAGAACTTACAAATCCGGGTTCAAAAGATCCGGTCTACGACCCGTAACCATTGATTTAAAAGATGGAACCATAGTCAACTTTTGGGTATCCAACACCCGACCCGAATCCAAACCCAAACCTAATCTCCTCCTCATTCATGGCCTTGGAGCTACTGCCATTTGGCAATGGTACGACGTTGCTCGACGTCTGTCTCCTCATTTTAACCTTTATATCCCGGACCTAGTCTTCTTCGGTGGATCCTCCACGACCCGACCCGAAAGATCCGATATTTTTCAAGCCCAAACACTCATGAGAGCCTTAGAAGCCCAGTCAGTCAAACGTTTTAGCCTCATTGGACTTAGCTACGGTGGATTTGTTGGTTACCAAATGGCTGCTTTGTTCGGAGACGCCGTGGAAAGAGTCGTGATTTGTTGCGCCGCCGTGTGTGTAGAAGAGAAAGATTTGAAAGATGGTGTTTTTAAAGTCTCTGATCTCGATGAAGCTTCGAAGATTTTGGTACCGGAATCGGTGAAGAAGCTCAGAGAACTTATGGGTTATATCTTTTACAAACCGGCGATAGCGAGATTGGTTCCTACCTGTCTTCTACATGATTTCATCGAACATGTGAGCTACTTTCTTCTTTTTTACTTGTTCAAACAAATCATAATTTGACACGTATTTTTATGTTATTAAGACATATATGTGAATGAGATAAAGGTTGTTTAAAGGATGAAAAATTAGTTAGTGCAGAATATAAAAAGTTGAGAATTAGTACTACTTTGTGAATAGATTTGAACACCTAAAGATTCTAACTGTTTGTCTGAAGATAATGTACTAAATTGTCCACTTGATGGTCAAAAGACATATTGTCTGGTAATTTTCTGTTTTAAGAATTTAAAGTTTCTATTTTCAATATTATGGGTTCTCTTGATCTATCTAAAGAACTCTACTTTTAGACTTTTATACATAAATAAAATTTTGTTTAATTATTCTTTGATTGTATATACTAAGTAACCATATAAAATGTAAATTTATCTCATTCAAAACGGAAAATATCATTCTTGATTTATCGGTTCTACATTTGGATGATGATGAATTTTCACTGGTACAATATATTACAGTTTTTTAAAAGTGTTTGTCTCACGAATTTTCATATCAATAAATCAGTTGGGTTTGTTTGGATTAGTTTGTTATCAAGAAAAAGTGTAAACTTTATTAGATTCATTTCTTATAAATATTGTTACTTGGTTAAAAAACGAAACAGGCATTGACTAAAGATAATATGCAAGAGAAGAGAGATTTGATCAAAGCCATACCAAAAGACAGAATAATCTCAGAGATTCCAAAGCTCAAACAGGTTTATACTTTCTCAAATTTTGTTATAATTTACTCTTTATAAATGTAAATAATGATTTTTTAATTTGATTAATGAATGCAGCCAACATTAATAATATGGGGTGAGCATGATCAAGTGTTTCCATTGGCGATGGGGAAGAGACTTGAGAAGCATTTAGGAGATAATGCAAGACTTGTCATCATCAAAAGAACTGGCCATATCTTTAACTTCGAGAGACCTAAAACGTTTTTTAGACTCGTCAAATCTTTTCTTTTAGAGTCAAAACGAACAGAGATTCCTGTCTCTAATGTTACTATTTGATTCTTAAATCTCTGGTTTTCATGTTCTTCTCTTGTAACCTTGAAATTTATTAACATATATTAATTGAGTCACCTTTCCATTTCGCTCATGCATACGGTTTAATATATATATATATATATTAGTCAACAATATCCGATTCATATCCTAAAACTCATTTTTATTCTCTAAAATTCTTTTTAATCTACAACCTACAACAAATAAATAAGTAGTTATTTATAATTTACTTTCATTTAGATTTATACTTCAATTTTGGCCCAGATTTAATGTTTTAGGCCAATTTACTATATGCTAATTTTGGGTCAAATTTTGTTTTGTTTTGTGATTTTACATTTTTGCCAATAAATTTTTGTCTATTTGTTCTTTGGACTAGTGATATCCTTAGTAAATATAACCAACTCTAATGTCTATATATATTTTGGTTAATTACTAATAGAACTCTTGTTAGCCACCAAAATACCAAATGATAAAGATGACAATGAAAATCAGAAATACTTAACAACGTAATAAACCGGTTTAAACTTACAGTTTCGGTTCTAAATCACCTCTTCTAATCCAATTGCTATGTTACAATCAAATTGTGAGGGCACATAACATGGTAGTTACATGTTAAACGGAACCATAATCTCATTAACCCTAGCAGTTTTCTGATACGGCGGATTATAATCAGCGACCAAGTAAGCTGGAGACTTCCCTTTGCTCTTCTCAATGGGAACAATCCAGTCAGAACCTTTGAGATTATCCATCAAAGCCGCAGCTTCTTTCTTGGCTACATCGTCCGTCACGTAACCACCGATCTGCCTCACGGCAAAGTAGGTTGCTTTCCATGGTCGCACGTGGAGGCCATTGGCCTGAGGTGGGGTTCTGTTGATGTTCCTTTGGAAGGTAGAAGGAGACTGTGTAGATTGATTTTCCGGCATTGCTTGTGTGATCACCGGAGCTGTCATATTCATCTTCACTCTGTTCTTGTTATCTCCTTGTATGTAACTAAATAATCTGGTAACCCATAAACAATATCAATTCCGGTTTACTAGTTTAATAAACTTACTTACATTCGGTTTAGTTGGACTAGATACTCTGATATATATGTATAAAAGAAAGATTAGAATACCCGAGGAAGTGATTTTTGTCAAAGGGTTAGATGTCAATATATCTGTAATATTTCATTCAAAATTGGACTCCAATTACTCCATGCGATAGATGGAGTCTTTTCAATCCGGTTGTTGACAAAAAAAAAATAAGATCGAGAAATGTAAGTTACCGATGGAAACCAATTTTGGTGGCTTGAGTCATGGATGGAGCAGAGATAGGATCAGTAGAGATCCAGACGGCAGAGTGATAAGCGCGGATCTCATAGACGTAGCCGTTACCTACCAGATTATAAGTAGGGCACTCGTAGTGGTCACATGTTCCCGGACGCATTCCCATAGTTGGAGCCCATGGTGCGGGAACTTGACCACCATGATCCAGCCACGACTAGGCTGAAGCTAAACAACAGGTTCAAGATGTTTAAACTTATTTCCATGATATTCAATAGAGATTTACTGAACGATTTTCTTGTTTCGTTAGATGTGTGATTCATAGATGTATTTATGGGCAATGAATTGATAAGAATAGACTAGCTATCAATATCATTAATAAGTTCAAGTTAGTACAAGTTTGACTTTTATTTAGATTCAGATGTCAAGACAGTTATGATATGCTTTAAGTTTAAGATAACGTGGATCTGTTAATTGTTTGCCAAGTTTAGTAGATGTTTTATTGATTTTCCTTAAAAAAAATTTAGTTTTTTTATCAACAAATAATCATTGACTCGATAACCAAATCTGATTATACTCTAAATTTTTTAAATAAATTAAAATGAGATTTGAATTTACCACCTCATACCTGCTTAAATCAGAAATAAACCAATTGGACCACCTGTTTTTTGGCGACTTCCGTTTACTTAGTTAGCAAACTGATATACAAAAAGATAATGTCTTATAAATAGAACCTGTCATAATATAAAAGTTAAAACTCACACCGAGATTACATTAACATAGATATAGTCGTACTTCAAATTTGAGAGTATCTTAATAATAAATTCTAAGACTATCTCCAAAGAAAATACTCTTAATTTGAGGTTTTTAGTTATAAAAATTAATATTTATATAAAATTTTAGGTTTTTATTTAAATTATATATATTTTTAAGAATTTGTTCAATTAAGTAAAGAAACGTGGAGTTTAGATATCTAATAAATTTAGATGTGTCTTCTAAACAAGAAACATAAGAGATCTATTTTTTTTTCTTTCCTATTTTTCTTATTATTTTCTTATTTTTTTTACCTATTTAAAATTCAGTGTTGGAGATGGTCCTTCCCTACTTCAAATTTGAAGTTTTTTAAGTTTTGTACTATTTAAAAATAAAATAAATCTTAAAATAACTTGATAAATAATAGATGTATTGAGAAAATAAAAAGTAAAAAAAATATTTTAAGAATATTTTTTATAGAGTAAAAAATAGAATAATGGGTTAGGTGTAAAACACAACTCTCTGTTTTAGAATTACTCTATAATAAAACAAAACATAGAGTAATGGGTTGGAGATCTTTAAACTTATTATTTTTTGTTTGTCTTGAGTCTTGATCTTTTATGTGCTATAAATGCATTTCGAAACCACATTTAATTAGCTACTTAAGCAATTAATTCTCAAATGAACTTGAACTTGTCAAAGAAGATGATATAGCAGCCATTGATATATGAGGGAACCATTGGATTTTTCTGAAGATAGTTACAAAGATTGGACTCAACTAGTGATAGGTCTATGTTATGTTTCTTTGTTTTGTTTCAACTTCGTAATCGAATGCTTCTAATGAATGGTTGAATCTATCTTTAAGAAGAAACCCTTTGTTTTAATTATCAATTTAAATATTTTATGGCCTCAACTTTTAATATGTTATGTTTATGGTGTTTGGCTTGATTTTGTTTTAATTTAACATAAAACTTAAGGTTTATAAATCTTTTATTTTTGTGAACTTTCCAATATTATTTTTGTATTTCTTACATATCTAATTATTACTCTTCAGAAAATAAACTTTAGTTGGTATAATATTACTTTTGATAAAAATAGTTGGTATAATATTATGTGAAAAAGGAATGCAATCAATATTTTCCCCTTATTTTTGACTATAAGAAGAAAATAACTTTAAATTGTAAAAATAATAATTTCAAAAGGAAAAGTATATTTTATTAGAGTTTTAGAATTATTTTTTGTCTTTAATTATTCTTTCATGACTCCTTCAATTATATATAAACATCTCCATTCTCTTATATGTGAATAATCTTAAAAGACATATCTATCTTCCACAAAGGCAGTCACTGGACTTTTAAAAACCAAAGACTGATAACATTCAAACAATCTCGGATTGTATTATAGATTATAATACCGGAGGCTCTGTTTTTATGGATTATAGCAATCTAAAAATGATTTTCACTCATTTTATAATTTTTTGGCAATGTATAGATTTTTAATATTTTGATTTAAGATGTCATTTTTAATCAGACCATGGACTATGGCCTTGTAAAAATCATTTTCACTTACTTTAATTGATTTTACTAATGTACAGATTTTTAAATTTTCTATTTAGAATCTTATTTTTAATCAAAATCTATAGACTATATAGCTTTCCAAAAAAGAAATTTACTCATATTTTGACAAAGTATAGATTTTTAGTATTTTAAACTAGAAGTTCATTGCAAATGGCTCTTGGTCTAGTGACAGACGGTAAGTTCACATAAGGGAGTTCATTTGCACAATCAGGGATCGAGTCCCCCGCCTACATTATGTAGGAATTTAGCTATTGGATCAGCCAATTGTGACCCAACATAATTGGTCGTTCACAAAAAAAAACTAGAAGCTCATTTATTATCAAAATCTATGGACCATAACTTGCTTAAAAAATACTTTTTCCTCAACTTTATGAATTTCTCCTCATTTATAGATTTTAAAATTTTTTGACCTTAGAATCTCATTTTTAATCAAAATTCATGCAATATAGCTTTCTGAAATATATTTTTCACCCGGTTTTGTGATCTTTTGACTTAGTTATTCACTTTAAATAAAAAATTGGGGGCAAGTGGCATTTAGTCTAGTGGCAAGTGGTAAGTCCACAAAAGGGATGCACACTTGCACATCCTGGGATCAAGTCCCAGCGTTTGCATTTGCAAGAACTTGGCTAATGGACCGGCCATTTGTGACCCAATATTGACAAAAAAAATAAAAAAATCGGGGGACTATTAGCCTTTTAATAACCATTTTTAAAATCAATTTTGTTAAATATGCATGGAGCCATGTATCTATATAGACATGGTTATTTAACAGATATTTATTTTCCCCGTTAGAGTATATTAAGGCCCAGTGGGTAATTTCGGCTTAATGGACAATTAATGGCTTACAAATTATCCTCTTTTGTATGTGCTTTACACTATAGAACAAGTACTTTTATATTTTCCAACTTCTTTTGGAAAACTAATCAATTCTTTGAAGATTATACATCACCATTTCTTCAAGAGCTGACCTGAAGCCACTTTGAGGCAGACATTGCAAATTCTTAACTGCATCATCAGCTTTCTGCTTGGCCAATTCTTGAGCTCTCCTGATTCCTCCACCTTCTTTCACTATTTCAATGGCTTCTTCCAACGAACCCGTCTCACAAAACTCAGACTCAATGATCTCTCTCAGTCTCTGGTCCTTCTCCAGAGCAAAGATCACAGGTGCTGTTAAGTTACCTTTAGCTAAATCACTTCCTGCTGGCTTCCCTAGCTGCTCTGTCGACTGAGTGAAGTCCAAAATGTCATCGACTACTTGGAAAGAGAGGCCGAGATTCTTCCCAAACTCATACATTTTATCAGTTACATTAGTCTCAACTCTGCTGAAGATAGCAGCTCCTTTTGTGCTTGCAGCCACTAAAGAGGCAGTCTTGTAGAAACTCTTGAGTAAATAGTCGTCAAGCTTAGTGTCACAGTCGAATAAACTTGACGCCTGCTTTATCTCTCCACTTGCAAAGTCCTTGATCACCTGAAAACATGAAATAAGTGAGGTTCAGAACATAAACTCACAAAAGAAACAATGTAAGAGTTATATAGTACCTGACTTATGAGCTTAATCACTTCCAGATTCTCTAGATTTGCTAAGTACCATGAAGCTTGAGCAAACATAAAATCTCCAGCCAACACTGCTACTCTTGTCCCAAAAAGCTCGTGAACTGTTTCCTTTCCTGCAATTATACAGAAAGGTTTAACCAAACCAAACATTTTCCAGAAGAACAACAAACAGATCAACCATCATAAACCATGAATAAAACTCACCTCTTCGCATATCACTCTCATCTAAAACGTCGTCATGTATCAAGCTTGCAGTGTGGATCATCTCAATGATCTCACCCAAACGCCGATGTTCTGTTGTAAGTTCCCTACACCAAGACATCTGAGTATGATCGGTTCGTGCTAAAGATAAGCACACAATTGAATAAAAAGGATACAAAAAGAGATTCTAAAAGTTATTTACTTTAGGCCTGCTACTTCTGCTGTGGCTCTAGATACAAGGAATACCAAACCTGGTCTCATTCTTTTACCACCAGCACTAAAAATTTGCTCAGCCGCAGATATCAAAACAGGATTCTCTGCACCAACAATCTATAAAAAATCATTTTCTTTTGTTAGAGCCACTAATACATTTTCAAACGCAGAATTGAAGAAGAGGAATGCCATGAAGAGTTTCTAAGAACTACTAACCGACAAAAGATTGTCATTCAAGGTCTGCAGATCATCTGCAACAACCTCAAACAAATTCGCCAATGAAATTGGTTGTTTTGACTCTTGCCTCAAATCGAAAGTCATTGTTTGAGCTACTTGACCAATACCTACAATTTTCATAAAGTATAATCATAAACTCCAAAGGTTATTTAAGAATCTATGACACTTTACAGAACATTCACTTGTACAACACAATCAAATCATAGCACTATACCCAATTCGAGTTTGAAACTTCGAACAGAAGAAGACACAAGAACACTAATCAGTAACTAATCAAAGGATCTCAAACTATCAATCACATGAACCAAAAAAAGAGTGAGAATCATACCATTGACCAAAGAGGTGTCCTTTGATTTCGTGGGTACAGCTTTGCAACTACCCAACAGATTACCACCGCCATAGCTTCTATTGCTACCAAGCTTCGAGAAATTACCTGAAGGAAGGAACTGACGATGGCCACACCCACATGCCATCATCGTCCGACATGTTGTCATCATTTCACAAAACCCAGTAAAGTTGATGACTTTGTGAAATCTATCGAAAATAGAGACTTCTAATAAGTCTGTAAAGATCCAAAAAGCTAACTTTTCTATTGAGTGTATAAGAAAATTACAACCAAAAACAAAAAGAAGTAAGGAAAATCAAGTGGGTGACGACTAAGTAACCGGTCAAGTTGATTCTTCTTTGGGTGGACAAGACAAGTCCACATGAGATCATTCGGAGGACAAAATTAACGAGTGAATGTGTTTGTTTATGTTCCGTGCAAAGGAAAGAGGGAAACGATGAGTCTCAACCTCATCTAACCTGAAGCTGAGATCTCACCACGTGTCACGTTTCCGCTTGTCAATTTTTTGGTAACAGAAATTTCACTGATCACTAGCTTTTAAGCATAAAAACCAAAATTAGATATATAAATATATGGCTTTTTCTTGTAAATATAATTAAATAACCACTCGCAAATGGCTCTTAGCCTATTGGCCGACGGTAAATACACTTAAGTCAACTCATTTGCACAACCAAATATCGAGTTCCCCACCTACATTATGTAGAAATTTGGCTGCGCCAGCCAATTGTGGTCAATTAATCTGCCGTTGACAAAAAAAAATTAAATAACATTTTAAGAGATTTAGTTGTAAAAAGGAAGCGAATCTCGAAGTCTTTATTTCTTCAACAAAACTATTTTAAAACTAAAAATTTGATTAGTTCAAGAAAATTATTTTCTTACAAAACATACTCACATGCTTTGACTTGGTAATATGCATACAAATAATTAAACTAAACCAAATAATTTAACCATAAAGATTCATAGAAATTCGAGAAATTTCACAACCTCAGCCATACTTGGTCTATCGACCGGTTCGGGTTCAAGACACATCATTGCTATACCAAACACATCGTTGATCTCCTTAACCGGTGATCCTCTTAACCGGTTATCTATAACCAGCTCTTCTCTTTGGTCTCTTACCACTCCTTTAACCTGTATACACACAACAACAACTCTGTTTTTAACCAAATACAGAGGAAACATTATACAAACAAGGAGAAGAACAGAGAAGATGACTTCTTACCCAAGTAACAAGCTTTGTTCCTTCTTCGAAAAACTCATCAGCTGTTGGTCTCTTTCCAGTTAAAAGCTCCAAAAGAAGAACTCCAAAACTGTAAACATCTCCTTTCATTGTCGCTTTACCGGTATCGAAATACTCTGTTTATACAAACACACATTAACATACTCTGTTTTCCTTTACTAATGGATTTGAATTTTACAATGAATTTGTTTGGTGTACAGACCAGGAGCCAAGTATCCGAATGTTCCAGCTACAAAAGTTGAAACATGAGTTTTGTCTGGCTCCATTAAAGTGGCTAAACCGAAATCACAAACCCTAGCTTCCATGTTATGATCAAGAAGTATGTTGCTAGATTTGATATCTCTATGGATAATATGAGGGATACAATCATGATGAAGGTAAGCTATCCCTCTAGCTGCTCCAACTGCGATTTGATACCTTGAAGCCCAATCCAAAACTTTTTTTCCTGCAAAAAAAAAGCAAAAACTTGTGGCTTAAGAAACAACTCAAGTACATGTTTTGCGCTTCATTCTCTGCTTTAAGCGTACCGTGTAGAAAAGAATCTAAGCTTCCATTAGGCATGAGCTCATATATTAGGAGATTGTAATGTGGAGAAATGAAGTAACCATGGAGAGTTACAATGTTTCTGTGTTTAATATCTGCCATTGCTTCTAACTCTCTATGGAAACCTCTATCTCTCTCAGAGGTTCCTCTGTTTAGTCTCTTCACAGCAAAAGCTGTTGAATCATCAATGGCTAACCTGTAAACTGTTCCGAATCCTCCAGAACCAATAATGTCTTTGTTGCTTAGTTTATGTGTCTTCTTCATAAACATGTCTGAGGAAACAGAGTTGAGTAATGGAGATCTGAATATCACCATTTTTCCTCCTCCTTTTACTGCAAAATCACCAAACATAAATTATACAGAAAAGGTGATTAGTTCACACAATCAAAACTCGATATTACCTAGAAATCCATTTTCATGAATTGTATGTTTCTTCTTCCATCTCTTGAAGAGAAGAAGAGCAATAACGATTTTGCCTATCACAAAAGCAACCACAGAGATTGTTATATAAAAAGTTGTTTCCTTCGCATTAGCCATTGTTTCTCTGCAACTTGAAACTGAAAGAGAAGAGAAGACAAGAAGATGGTTACGTGAAAAACAGAAAAATAAAGTAGATTTGGAACCTTTTTAATCCACACCAACAAATTGGACACTTTACATACAAAATAATACATATGTTAGGTATGAAATGAAAACTAAGTTTATACATGAAAATTCATCCGCTTTTGTTGAAATTAATAAATGAACTGTAACACTTTATGAAAACTGTGAAATCAAAGAACTCGTGAAGTGGCCATACCTTACCACTTACCAGCTATTTCCTAGTATTTGTCGTTGACTTTGTGTTCAACATGTAAAAAGAAGATCTGTAATAATTCACAATTCTTACAGATTGCAATATCTACAATATGTTGAGCCGATTTAGCCTTGAGTTGTTACAAAATTGTGTTTCAACATCTACAAGAAGATTGCCATTGTTATTTAGCATGAATATGAGCTGATTTAGCTCTCTGAGCTTTTTACAAATTTACTAAGAGTAAGAGAGATTTAGCATCTGTTTATTGGAAAATGTAGAAACCCTCCAGATATCAACCAATGGCTTCTTACGACACTGCAAACAAAGAAGAACGTTTCTTTGATCCTGATATTCCTTTCCTTTTTGGTCTAACAAAGAGTATTTCGCCATTTTTATTGAAGAAAAACCCGCCATTTCTCAACCACAAAACAGCTCGACTGATAAACAAGAAACCCTTAAGAAAGACCCAGAAAAAGAAAAAGGAAAAATGGAAAATCTTTGTACTCTCTCTTCACGGAAACAGAACTCGTTGGTTAGCTAAAGCAGAAGTGAAGAAATCTTCAAAATTTTGATCAATCGAATACACTGCGACTTGTCCTGTTTTTATACCAAATCTCATATACCAAATCCGAGTGGATACGCATAAGATCAAGGTGAGATTTTCCATTGAGTTTTTGAGCAAAGAAGGCATCAAAGTACTTTTGTGTGCTCATACTTTTGAACAAACATTGCTTCTGCCTATCAACAAGACTTCTTGCCGGACCAATCACTGTCTCCTTTCCCGGACTATGAAACATGGCAACCGATAACCGCTCTTTGTTTGAATTCACCACAGCTCTATGCTCGATGCTTCGATATCTCCCGTTTGTTATGATCTTTACAATTAAGAAAACACACATTAGAAAGAAGAATCCAGCAGCAGAAACATCTTCATAACAAAGTGAATTCTTAAGAGAGCTTTATTAGTTATCCTTTTCTTACCTCTAAGATTTCTCCAACATTAACAACTAAAGCATTTGGAAGAGGTTTTACAACAATCCACTTGTCGTCTTTCTTGATCTGAAGTCCCTCCACTTGATTCACCTGTAATAGTATTGTCAAGCCTGCAGTGTCTGAATGTGGAGCCAAACCGATAACTTGATCTGGCTCTGGACATGGAGGGTAGTAATTAATCTTGATAGATTGCCAAACATCTTCGAACAAATCTTCCATTTCTTCGTGTTTGATTTCGACAACACTCGCCATTTTCGCAAATAAAACCTTAGCTATGCGCTTCACTTCAGAGGAGTATGTTTCTATAGTTTCTCTGAAAACAGAAACAGAGTTTTCAATTTACAGTTGTGAGAGAGAGACAATGAGTAATTATACCACACAGAGTAGTTTCTTTCTACCTAAAAGAAGGAGGTAATTTAGAGAACAAGTGAGATTTGCGTGATTGAATTGGTTCAGTGGTGAGGATGAACATGTCTCCCCAATCAAGTTTCTGATCCTCGGACACAATGTTCACTTGTCCAAATCCTTCCAATTCACCACTACTCTGCCATAATTTCTTCTTCTCTTCCATCGAGAGATTGAAGAAATCTTGAACCTCTGTCTCTACTTTGTCCAAAAAAGATGAGTCTATTCCATGGTTTAACAACTGTAAACAGATTGAAGACTCCAACATGAGAATTCATTTTAACATATCTTATATTATACGAGCAAATACAAAAATTCAAGGTGTAAAAAAGAGACTAACTTGAAAAAATCCCCATTCTTGGCAAGCGAAATCGAGCTTCTTGAGCTCGGAATCCATGGCGGAAACAGAACACAAGCGCTTCATGTCGATAACTGGAAACTCAGAACTCAGACTAGAATCATTGACAATCTCTTTTTTGTATTGATCAGACTGAACATACCTCGGAGGAACACTCGTCAAGTTCTTCTCTTTCACCAGCTCTAGAACAGACGGTACTAAGAGAGAGCTCCACTGTTTTTCTCCTTCGCTCTCCATGGATAATTGCAACTAAAGAACAGAACCAAAGAAGCTTTGATCCACTCAACAACCGAAACAAGAAGTCAAATCAAAGAGAAAGGGAAACGATAATCAATTTGGAGAAGACGACTTTAAACATTTTATAGCTCTTCTGTTCCCAAGTTCAAGATCCCGATACTACCCTCCACAAATATTCTAAATTACATAATAAATGTATTGTAACTAAGAGTTAATTACTAATTAGTCTCAGAGATATATCAGACAAAGAAAACAAGACATTCGACGATGATAACCAAAGTAGAGCAACAGTGAGAGCTGTCAAGAACCCTTGCAAAGCTCAACAAAACATAATCCTTTCGTTCATTTGTTCAACAAACTTCACTACATGGTCCTGAAAGGTGTCGAAAATTTGAAAAAAGAGAGAGAGATTCCATTAAATCCAAACTTTGTTTTCAGTCTTCAAGCTGTTTTGGAGAACTTCGTCTCCAGATTCCAGCTAAAGCACTACCGAGGATTGAGTGACAGACGCTGGAAACAGCACACGGTACGACAGTGAGCGGATTTCCAAAATGTTGTGTCGCAAGAACAACTCCAAGCACCGAGTTCTTCACAAAAACATAATGGAAAAAGGAAAGCTTTAGTTGACATTAAGTTTCAAAATGCTCTATTTACTGTTTCATTTGAGAAACTATTACTTACTTGCATGCCAACTTCGATAGAGATGGTTCTGGATGATGGCACATCAATCCCGAGTAATCTTGAAAACAGATACCCAAAGAGAAATCCAGAGACGTGAAGAAGGCATGAAGCGATGACTACTTGCTTACCAGACATGAGTATTGCAGATGCATTCCCACCGATAGCATACCCACATAAGATTGCAACGGTTCCAACCGCAATTGGAGGCATCACAGGAGAAACAAATTTCACCAGCTTTTGAAAGTATTGGTTCAGAAATGCACCAGCCAACACTGGAAGAAGAACCACCTGTACAACAGCCGCCACGAAATGCAGTGAACAAAAAATAGCTCGTTCTAATTGCAATAAAAGAGTGATTGAACCAACCAAACCTGTAGTGTTGACATTAGTAGTGCAAGAGCATCAAGAGTGATATATTGCTTGGCAAGCTTGGCTGTAAGATACGGTGTCATGATCTACAAAACTAAATAGATTAAATGGTGTGCCTTAATCTACAAGAAGAATGGAAAGATCAATGAGAGTAAGTCACTAACCACAGCTAAAAAAGTGCTAGTTGCTGTCATTAACACTGATAGCGCAACGTTTCCACTGTACGATAGAAAACGACATTCGGATCATTCAGTTGTATAATAAGAAACATAAAGAACTCAGAAACATTTCTTATTGTTTGGATACAAACCGTGCAATGTAGGTGACAATGTTACTTGCCGTCCCTTAAAATCAACAGACGTAATAAGCATCAGAGCACCACATGAATGTTGCAAAATTCAATTAAGTGAAAAATGTATCAATTCTTACCGCCAGGACAACAACCAACCAATATGAGACCAGCTGCGTAATGTGATGGCAAGTTTAAGAGTTTACTCACTAGATATCCTGATAGAGGCATCACCTGCAACATGATTACTCATCAGCAAGCTACGAACTTTGTCGTGCTTTAATTCTAACCTTTGAAAACTACGAAGTGGTGATTAAGACAAAAGATCTAGCCCCAAACTCTAACAGTGACTGATAAAAATGAATCAGTATAATCCACTAGAACACACAAAATCATGAGCTCAAGCAAGAACTCCAAAAGTTTACGTTATAAAATCCAACAAAACAACTATCAGATATGCATCTGCATTGTTTCCTTCAAGATCTCATTTTTCCCAATTTTTCTTTCAAGTTCTGCACAGTTTATATATTCCCAATTCACAACAATCAGGCATAAAGAGGCAAACCAACCGAGTACTGCAACACTACACCAGCTAAGAGCTCTTTGGGCATCGACAACCCATTACGAAGATCATCGAGAGTCAAAGTCATTCCCATTCCAAGCATCGTGATCGTAAGACCTACAATAGTCAAATTGGGAGTAACCCAATTGAAAGTACTTGGTCTCATTAACCCCAACAAGCATCCCAGAGAAACCCATAACGGAAATGCCGTCGAGACCGCCTCTCCCACAAACTGAACCCACTCTCCAAAGCTCTTCTTTTTCTCAGTAGGAAATTCGTTCGACGAAATGCCGCAACGAGGAACTAAGTCAAAACGTCGCCTACACGACAAAATAGGACCAGTACATTGGTTTTTGACAGAAATTTCGCGAGTCGAGAAAGAGCAAGATGTAATTCGAAGTCTTCGTGGAGTGTATATAGACTTTCTGATTGAATTCGATTTCAAAGGCGTTGTTTTTCCGTTAATCAGAGACAGAGAAATCGCGGAAGCCATTTTTCTTCTCTCTAATCGAACAACTCATAGCTAGGAAACACTAAAATGTACTCACGTGCCTTTAATAAAACACATTTACAAAAATGGTCCCTGAATAAAACTCGCTTCTCCGTTCTACCCCTTTAAACTAGTTTATCCAAAATTCGTCCATATTCATATAAAACTCTACGAAGACGTGTCTTAATGGTAACAATCTAAATAAAAAAACTTAAAGAATTATGACAGTAATGGAAATTGTGTCGGTGATCTGATTAAGCATATGGGCAACTGCAATAAATGATTGCAAATCCGGCTATATAAAAAATTCGAATCAAATTTAGAAAAGAAAGATACCAATTAGAAATTCGATTGCTATGTAAAATTACATTAAAGACCCTAGATAGTAAATGTAGAGTTTTGAGTACTTGAGAGCCACACATGGTACCTACCACTACCACAATCGCAACTCAAACGCAAACGTGAAAAGCTCGTTCTTAATTTTACTTACCTAATTTCTTTTATTACCATGGTTAAAAATCGCTTTAAAAAAATTACTTTACTCCCCTTGATTTTTTTGTCAACGACAGATTAATTGGGTCACAATTGGCCGATCCAGTAGTCTAATTCCTACATAATGTAGGCGGGAGGACTCGATTCCTGGTTTTGCAAATGAGCTACATTAATTAGACTTACCGCCAGCCTTTGATTAACATACATAATTTAGAAGAATAAAAAGGTCATACATTAATAAAATAAATCATAGTAAAATACATCGATGAAATACAAAATTGATGAAAAATGATAGTATCCTCCACATACTAGATCCAAAATATGAACAAATTTTTCCAAAAGATCTAGTTTAGAACACTTATGAACATATATTTGAAAATCACTTATCTTGAATTCAATAATCAAAACTACCATTAATTATATAAAATCAAAATTAAACAGTGAAACCTTTTATTGTAAATGATTGTACTTCACATATAAGCTTTTAAAAATAAAATTTAATTTATTTTTGGAAATGGTAAAGTTAAGTTTTGATATTTTGATAGTGTTTATAGAAATATTGTATCTATATTGAAAGTATAGAAGACAAAATAATGTTTTATGTGGAATAAACTCAATCTAAATGGCAAGTGGCATTTAGCCTAGTAGTATGTGGTAAGTTTACAAGAACCATGTGCACTTGCACATCCTGAGATCGAGTCCCCCTATTTATATTTGTAAGAACTTGGCTACTGGATCGGCAATTTGTGGCCTAATGTTGATAAAAAAAAAAACTCAATCTAAATGAACAAAATTACTGATTAATTATGGTATTGTTGTCTTAATGGTAATAATTAAGATATTTAGACAAAACGCGCGATTTGAAACACACACGCGACTCAAGTCGTGTACCTACCCGCGCGTTGTAAATAAAGGAGAAAAGAAGGGTATTTTCGTAACTCTAAAAGTATATAATAAAGAATCCTCCAAGACTCTTCCCTCTCCAGGAGTCTCTGTGTCTTCTCTTCTCGTCTATTTTTACTCTCTCTCGACGAAGAAGACTCATTTTGAAAAATATTGATTTTTCTCCGTTACTTTCGCTTTCTCAGCTTCTCACCATCGAAATTCTTCACATTTTCTCGGAATTTCTTTTCTATTGTCATTCCCAGAATCTTCTCGTGATCTAGAGTTGTTTGATCGTGAAGATCTGAGAAATCAAAGGTATGTTTGGAAAATATCATGGATCTCTTACATGATCATAAAGTTTCACTTCTTATGATTTGCTTACTTTTATCTGATTTGATTGAGAATTCTCTCTCCGTTGTAATAAGTTCGAGGTTTTTATGGGTGTTTTTTTGCTAAGTCTCTGGATCTAAGGTTTTTGCACAATTGAAAGTCGGTAGCTTTTTCGTTTGATCTCCATTGGATCTGATTAAAGAGACGCAAATTTGGAGATAGTATTCATTTCTGCATTAGTTGATTTGAAATTTGTTGTTTTTCACTTTGCTACATGCAAAAAAAATTCAATTTTTACGCTGATTTAATTTCGTTTAAATACACGCAGCGTCTCTCATGGCTTCGTATACTCCTAAGAACATTCTTATCACTGGAGCTGCTGGTTTCATTGCATCTCATGTTGCCAACAGACTCATACGAAGCTATCCTGATTACAAAATCGTTGTGCTTGACAAACTTGATTACTGTTCCAATCTTAAGAACCTCAATCCTTCTAAACAGTCTCCTAATTTCAAGTTTGTCAAAGGTGATATCGCCAGTGCTGATTTGGTGAATCATCTTCTTATCACCGAAGGTATTGACACCATCATGCATTTCGCTGCTCAGACACACGTCGACAATTCTTTCGGTAACAGTTTCGAGTTTACTAAGAACATATTTATGGAACTCATGTGCTTCTTGAGGCTTGTAAAGTCACTGGTCAGATTAGGAGGTTTATTCATGTGAGTACTGATGAAGTCTATGGTGAAACTGATGAGGATGCTCTTGTTGGTAACCATGAGGCTTCTCAGCTGCTTCAACGAATCCTTACTCTGCGACAAAAGCTGGTGCTGAGATGCTTGTTATGGCTTATGGTAGATCCTATGGGTTGCCTGTTATTACTACTCGTGGGAATAACGTCTATGGACCCTAATCAGTTTCCTGAGAAGCTGATTCTAAGTTTATCTTGCTGGCAATGAGAGGAAAAGTTCTTCCAATTCATGGAGATGGATCAAATGTCAGGAGCTACTTATACTGTGAAGACGTTGCTGAGGCTTTTGAAGTAATCTTCACAAGGGAGAAGTTGGTCATGTTTACAATATTGGGACAAAGAAGGAGAGGAGAGTGAATGATGTTGCCAGAGATGTCTGCAAACTCTTCAATATTGACCCTGAGGCGAACATCAAGTTGTTGAGAACAGACCTTTCAACGATCAAAGGTATTTCCTTGACGATGAGAAGCTCAAAAAGTTGGGCTGGTCAGAGAGGACTACGTGGGAAGAAGGATTGAAGAAAACTATGGAATGGTACACACAAAACCCGGAATGGTGGGTGATGTTTCTGGAGCATTGCTTCCACATCCTAGGATGCTGATGATGCCTGGTGGGCGATACTTTGATGGCTCCGAGGAGAACTCTTTGGCAACTTCTTTATCTGACAAACCCACTGAGAACCATATGGTGGTTCCAAGCCCAAGGAGCAATGACACACCGCAAAAGCCTTCGCTGAAGTTCTTGATATATGGAAAGACTGGATGGATCGGTGGTCTACTTGGGAAGTTATGTGAGAAGCAAAGCATTGCTTACGAGTATGGGAAAGGGCGTTTGGAGGATCGTTCATCTCTTCTGCAGGATATCTGAGCGTGAAGCCAACCCATGTTTTCAATTCCGCTGGTGTGACTGGAAGACCTAATGTTGACTGGTGTGAGACACACAAGACCGAGACTATCCGTGCCAATGTAGCTGGCACATTGACTCTAGCTGATGTCTGCAGAGAGCAAGGAATCCTAATGATGAACTTTGCTACTGGTTGTATATTTGAATATGACGACAAGCATCCTGAAGGTTCAGGAATTGGATTCAAAGAAGAAGACACACCCAACTTCATTGGCTCTTTCTACTCAAAAACCAAAGCCATGGTAACTAGTTCTTCAGCATTCTTTGCTATAACGTTTTATCCTTCTTACTTAATGCTTACCCTTCGTTATGAATGTGTCTACAGGTCGAGGAGCTGCTAAAGGAGTATGACAACGTGTGCACTCTGAGGGTTAGGATGCCAATATCCTCAGATCTCAACAACCCACGCAACTTCATCACTAAGATCTCTAGGTACAGCAAAGTAGTGAACATCCCAAACAGCATGACTGTGTTGGACGAGCTTCTACCAATCTCCATCGAAATGGCGAAGAGAAACTTGAAAGGAATCTATAATTTCACAAACCCAGGTGTGGTGTCTCACAACGAGGTCTTAGAGATGTACAGAGACTACATCGACCCTGAATTCAAATGGGCAAACTTTACATTAGAGGAGCAAGCTAAAGTCATTGTGGCTCCGAGAAGCAACAATGAGCTGACACTTCCAAGCTTAAGAAGAGTTCCCTGAGTTACTCTCAATTAGGAGTCTCTCATCAAATATGCATTCGAGCCAAACAAGAAAACCTGAAGAGAAAGAGAGAGATTGAGATTCGTCATTACTTTTGATATCAGTTTCGTTTATTGTTTAATTACCCCTACTTTCATTAGATTTGCTTAGGGGAGTATTGTAGTTCGAATATTATATAGTAATAAGAGTTTGATTTATTTTATTTTATTTTTGGTCAAAGGTATGAGTTTGATTATTATTTGTCTTTGCTCCTGTTCTTGTAGTTAGAATTTACTAGTTACTCTTATCTAACTAAGTGACCAAAAAAAAATGCTCTATTATTATATTAGAATCAAACCACTAAAAGAGTCTGATAAAGGCTGCTATTTGTTACAAAACAATAAATTTTATTGGGTTACAAGAACTCACTTGTCTCGGATATTTAAGGCGAGTTAAGTACAGCGGTGTCGGCGAGCTTCTCAAGAAGCAAACGACGTCGTCAGGTGAGCCAAGGAGATATCTAGCACTGGTACGAGTACGTCCCACAGCGCAAGAGAAGTAATTCTCTCCTTTGAGGTCTGAGCACATTCCATGAGATCTTCTCTGGTGAAGGTCTTCTTGAGTTTCCTAAGCTATGGTTGGATCCACTTTTTCTCTCCGTTTGAAGAGATCTCTGTGAGGACCTGTTGGTGTTAGAGTTAGAGGATGAAGAAGATTTTGGTCCGCTTTTGTTGTTGTTATGTGTTGACTTTGAAGGTGGTCTTCGGTCTCCTGATGATGATTTACCACTATCCGATGATGGTCTGGCTCGTACAATGGCTGGAACGTCTGATGGAGTTCTGGTTCGAAGAAAGTGTAAACATCTTCGTCCTGAGAGCACAACATCAAGAGACAATTTGTATCATAATCCCTCGAAACTCTGTGGTATATAACAAGAAAGCTTTATTCACCTTCCCTAAGAAATGTCCAACGCATAAGACGTAATCGATCGGTGTTGTCATTGACTTGCTATGCACTATCTCTCCTAGAATCGATCGATTGCGGCTCCCTGAGAAAGAATAGTCTGGAACGTGAGAATCTAAGTTAATATAGAGAAGACAGGAAAATATTTTGTTTTACCTTTGTCACACCAACTGCACGAACTTCTACAGAGCGGCTTCCTTGGACAACATCAACTGATGCATTAGAGATTGGACCTGTCCACAAGTGTTGTAACAAATCTCTTGCTTGGAGTCTCCCGAACTCAATATCTACAAGGAAGAATAGAAAATAAGTCCATATGGATGATTATGAAAGGCAGAAGTACTTGAAAATAAGTGAAGATAAAAGTACCTGTATATTTGTAGTTCCATATAAGTGAAGTATCGCGTGTTTCAAAGTGCGACCTGGGAGTTCTCTCTGTAAAGTACTTGAAAACATGCTGCAAAAAGAAAAACTAGAACTCAGTAAAGGGAAGTAAAGCCGAAAAGGAGAGTGAGATTGTTATTGAGTTGAGATGCGGTTTTGTCTAAACTGCAGATCAATTTTACCTTTACACTATCAACACCCACTCCATGTTCAAATGTTCTGGCATTGTAGTCATCCAGTCTCCATTCGTAAGCCTTAGGAACATCCCATTTTCCGCAGCCAACCACATATCATACTCTCAAAGTTCTTGAACAAGTAAACCAAGTTAGTAAGTGAAACCATTACAACAAGAACAGAAAATAGCAGAATGGACAGAATTAAATTATATATACTTTATCCAAAACGCTTCTGCTGCTTCCGCTGAGGACAACTATTGTTGTACTTGGATCACTGCATAATGCCTTCAATGTCCCTTTTAGCTCTGGTGTAGATTAAGATCCATCTCTTTAATTGATCACCTCTTCTCCCTTGATTATCCACTGGTTCAGTCAACGTTGCATTGAAACCCTGAAAGTATATACAGTTAGAAGACCAGTGAGCAAGACATGACTATTGAGTAAAAAGCTTTTTCGATGGATAAATGGATTAAACAAATTCTTAATTCTAAACAACTTGACGCCAAATACTTACCAGGATCAGTAGCCTGTTGTTGGACTGTGAATAACGTTGAATGGCATCATGCTGTGGAAGCTCAGGTGGGACTTTACTAATTCGTAGCTGGGCCTCAATTACAGTGTCATTTAGTTCACTGCAGATTAGTCAAGAGTTGCATTTCAATACCTCGAACAAAAGCTGGTAAAATGAATAGTAATGTTTTCGAAATGATTAATGCACATAATGTTGTTACATGCCATATGGTAGCATAGTTAAGGGATAGTCTTTAAACACATCAATGAGACGAAATTGATTAGAATACCTCACGAAAGTTTCAGCCCATTCTTGAGCAGTGTGAGTTTTGACATGATGAAAATTATGACGATGTCTTTTCTCTCTTTCTTCCGGTGACATATTTAGAGCCTGTTCAATGGAGGCAGCAACTTCTGTAATGTTCCAAGGATTCACAAGTATAGCTCCAGCACCCAGAGACTGTGCAGCACCTGCAAACTGTAAATCATATGAAACTTTAAGAGGCTGGTTGAAACACATACCTCTACTGGCCATATATTTCTGAAAACTGAACCTTAATGTAAAATTAAAACTTAAGTTCCATATTTCATCCTCTTAAGTTGAAATTTAATTACAGATGCAAAACAGAAGCTATTACCTCACTGAGAATGAGGACACCCTTTTTGGCCTCTTGGCAAGCAACAAATTCGTAACTGACAAGATTCATCCCATCTCTCAAAGATGTTACAAGTGCAACATCTGTAGAAAGAAAATCAAAGAAACTTATGAGATAGCAGAAAAAAAAAACATTCTTAAACTGAAGATAACACTACTGAAACTTGGGAAGTAACACGCCATACAAACTGTAACCACATCATTGGTAGCAAGACAATTACCTGTGACAGCATAAAGGGCACATAAAGCATGGAAGTCCAGAGAACGATCCTGAAAGGGAATGAGAATTTATCAGCATTATTTGAAATGCATTTCCAAAATAAAAGATCCAGAATGACATATATCTGATCATGATGCAAATAATAAATTTCAATCTAGTCTAACATTTAATTGTGTAAACACAGAATCATTTTCTATGAAAAAAGAAAAGAAACTAGAGCTAGTGAGAAATCATAAACTACAACTCGCTGACCAAGCATGGAGAGGGAAATACAGACCAGGTGATGTATAGGAACAGCAGACAGTGTCCCAAAACGACCATTAATGCGTCCGACAATTTCATGAACTTGGCTTGTGAGTTTTTGATCTGTAACAGAGATATCCATTAGCTATCAGTTTTACTGTTCTTTGACGAGAGATTAGGTTGCTAGATCATCCATCATAGATTGGTGACATTTTACATGCAACTATAAACATCAGACCAGGTATAGAGAAACTAAATGGGACTCAAACTTGTTTTGTATTGTTTCATGAGTGAAGCTAGTTAAAACGATATAAAGAGACTCCAAGAAAGAAAACCTACATTCAGGGACATCTGTTCTTGTTGGCACCGCAATTTGTAATAACACCACTTTATCACGCCAGCTTGCATTTTCCTCGAGAAATTTTTCAAATGCCAGAATCTTTTGTGGAATTCCTTTGATCATATCGAGGCGATCAACGCCTAACATCACCTGTCAATAAGATATTGTTATGAAGAAGGAGAATAACGACTTCTATGTGGTACATTTATTGACTTGCCCCAGAAGAGCTTTCGAAGAGATTGCAACACCGCTAGAGTGTACCTTCCTGCCAGCAAATCTTTCTTTCAATTCCTTCATGTGTTGTATGACCTCAGGGACCTCAAGTGCTCGTATAAACCTCTCAGAATCTATGCCAATTGGAAACTGAAATCCAAAGCAAAAGCAGGACACTGTTACAAGGCTTTCACTAAAGACAAAAGGTATTATGTTTTATTTTGTCCTGTATGAATGATGAGAGGATTGAAGTCATGAAATGGCCATACAGCCGCTACTCGAGTGAGCTTTCCTTGATCTTCAACTCCCTCAGGTGTTCCTTCAAGTCCAAGAATACGAGTGCACGCACTAACAAAGTGCCTTGCATAGTCGTAGGTATGGAAGCTGAAATGTAAACAATATGAGATTAACAGAGTTCTGTAGGTCTGCAGTGTCATGGAACATCAAATGTTACTGTTAGAAAACAGAATAAGCCCATAATCTCAAGGATAAACCAACAAATACAGCCTCTATCCTTGGATCCAAATTTACACTGTCAAGGTTAGATTTTTTACACCACCTAAGACAGCTAAAACCATACAAACAATCAAATACTTAAGTTGTTTGACAGAATAACAGACTTGAACAACCTGTCACACTGAGCCATTACAATGGCAGAACACTCGCAACAAATAGAAGTAGAGGCTTTACCCGACTAAATCAGCAGCAAGAACTGAGCGAAGCAGCTCCGATCGTGATGGAAGTGTCCTGTGTATCTCCGATGAAGGGAATGGTGTATGGAGAAACCATCCAACTTTCATCTTACTGTTGTATTCCTTGAGGCATTTGGGCAGGAACATAAGATGGTAATCATGGCACCAGACGACATCTCCTTCTTCATAGTGCTCATTTACAACATCAGCAAACATTTGGTTTGCCTTCTTGTATGCAGCAAACTGGGATTGGAAGCTTCTGGTTGTGGCAAGCCGATCTTCTTGCGGAAGTCCTAGGTAATGAAACAGGGGCCATAGAATATTGTTGCAATAACCATTATAATACTGATGAACAATCTCTTCATCAAGGAACACAGGTATACACCTCTGCAAGTTAAAAAACATATAGAAGAAATCAAATGACATAATCTGTAGTCAAGTGGAAAACAGCTAAGACTCATATATACACAAAGTGATCATCATTGGCAGCAACATCACTAAGAGATATTCTGTACCTTCTCAGCCAAAGCTTTGGTAAGTGCCTTCTGCCCAACTTCATCGGGCACATTAACTCCAGCCCATCCAATCCATCTGGCCTCAAACTCCTTTACACCTTTGAAATGTCATAATTTTATGTCAGCCTACTAATAAATATCACGCAAAGACCTCTCCAAATGAACCAATAAAACCTTCTTTCATGTCTGTTCATTACCGCACATGAAAGCTGCTTTGGATATTTCAGTGATATGAGAAATAGAAGCTGGTATGAAATAGAGAGTTCCAACAGTATTAGAAAGTAATGACTTACCTAAGAGAGCACTAACTAGACCACCAGCACTGATCTCGAGAGACCATGAATCTTCACCTCTTCTCACAGCAGAAACTGGTAGTCTGTTAGCCACTACAAGTAGCCGTTGCCTGTTATAAGGCCTTACTTCTTGCCTCTCGCACGCATCATCGTGGGCCCTCGCTGCAGCAGCCCCTTCTAGGTACTGTTCAACATATTGCCTAGAACTGTCGCCTTCTATACGCAGGTCGTTCTCAGAGTTCTCAGAACTGCCAAAAACTTCATTAGAATTACGAACCCGGTTGTTTCTTCTCTTCTCTCTAAGCTCTCTATCTCTCAGGAGCCGTTCTGTTCGAGAGAGCGAGATATGAGACGAACTGCAGTTGTACTTATTTCCAGGCATACGCTCACACCAAAACTGAACAAATACCACAGTTTCAAGTTATGCACACTCCAGAAAACGAGTATAACCTGCATTTTGTTGTCAAAGCAAATCAGGCCACAGAAAGAAACCAAGGGTCAAGTAAAGATATAGTTACCATAAACGGAAAAAAAAAACAGAATTCTAAATGTCGTTGTCTAAACCATACACTGACTTCACTTCTGCTGAATGTAAAAGAACCCATGAGGCCAAGGAACAAGCATCTAAAGCTATTGAAAAGAAAAAAAGAAGAAAAGAATACAAGATAGTGTCAAACAATCAAAGAAGAGGATAAAAAATGAGAGTAGGATCCTGAGGTTTAACAAGCAGATAACTTGGAAACAGAAAACAAAAACAAATGGCACATCATTAATTCCAAGTAACAGAAAAAAATCCAGAATAAGAACTAATCGTAACTTAAACAGGGAAACAAAAAGGAGGAAAGGGCACCTGAATCACACTTTGACGAACACTCAACAAAATGTAAGAGAAAGGACAAAAAGAACCGTCCAGTGGCCGTTCATAAGCAATACAGTGGAGCTGAATTCAAAGAGCAGCTTAGGAAAAGTAAAAGTCAGTTAATTGGTCATTCTTAAGGTAGGTTTGATGTCGTTATCATCGAGAGAGAGAAAGGGCAAGTAAATAGAGCCAAAGAAACCAAAAGAAAGATGGAAACAGACGGGGAAAAGCCGAAAGGAAATGGTGGAAGAGACATTATCAATTTATCATAGAGAGAGAGAGATTAAGGAGGGAGCAAGAAAATACTCGTGTAAGCTTTACAGAGTACACAGAGTCTTCACAGCCATGCAAGTGATACATTTAAAGATTCGGTCTGAAAACAGAGACAAGACTTAAAAACTTTCACCTTTAGCCCACAAAAATAAAAACAAATAAATAAATAAAAATCTCGAAAAATCCTACACGATTCGACCGGAACTATTCAGTTATCTCAAGACCACCGTGTAAAATGATCGCCCGTGAATTTGGGGCGGAGAGAGATCACAAACACACACTTCGCAATCACTGAGATATCATTGTGAGAAAAGATGTTTGACAAAAAAAATTAAAATTTTAGGTTTTTTTTAGAGAGTGATCTGATTACTATGACGAGATGACGTAATCATTGAAGGACTCCTTTTCTTCTGCCTATATGTACACCAACTTGCCCTCTGGGTCCCTCCTCCTGACCAAACTTTTTTTTAACCTTTTTTATATTCCTTTATGACCAACAAAAGTCATTCATTTATTATGACATTAAATATAGTTTAACCTGAGATTGACCCCTCTCTCACTCTCCCGAAACTGACTCTAGATTTGATTTTACTGAAAATGGAAATTGGGAATTTTTGATAGATACAGAAATTTTGACCCTTTAATTAGAAAATTTTACAGGTAAAACCCTACAAGTAAGCACATTTGGTCTGAAACTGAGACTGGAAAGGAAAGGAGTTTGTAGCCAAAATATCAAAGACAAAGAGTAAGATAAGATCAATCAATCCCCAATATTATAATTCATTCTAGATTTAAACAGTGAATACTCAAATCAACTGATGCAAAGGAGGATGATTAATTAGAAAGTTTAGTGTCAATTAAAATACAATTTCACAAAGTTGTTTCCTAAAGAACAAAGTTTACACTAGACTATCAAGCAGACTATTGTTTAGTAAGGCAGAAGAAAATCGAATCAGATGCTTTGGTCAGAAAGACAGAACTATGTACTCTGCAAGCACTGACCTAAATGTGACTTTAAGCAAAACAAAAATTAAAAAAGGTAAAATGGACAAATAACTTTCTACAACACACTACTTACTTACAGAGATAAGAAATCTCAAACTTTTGAATGATATGCACGTAAGAAAAATATGTACTTTAATAAAGAAATGGCTTCAAGATCGATGTCTCTCTTGTTGGGATAGATTTTTATTTTTTTGTTTGTATATAAAGTGAGAAACGTTTGATATTTTAGAGCATTACTATTAATATATTGACTTTGAAGAAGAAAAAAAAACAGTCACATGATGACTATCTAAGCCAACAAGCATGAAGACACGATGCTCCTTTTATATTGGTTGAAGAAGAAGACGACTTAGTGTGTGTTTATACACTTTGTGTACTGTGTGCGTGGACAACATATGATGCGTCCAAATTTTGTGTATATGTGTTTGTCGGTAACAAAAGGCAATGAAAAGGAAACTATATGACACTAGGGACCACATTAGAAGACAGCAAATCTAAGCATCATATATTTATGAACAATACATTATGCGATTTGTTATCTCACTTTTGCTTTGCCTTATAATATAGTTGAAAGTCTAACTACAAGTATTATAAACTCACAAATCATGTGAGTGAAATAAACATAGTAGACAACAACAAAAAATTTTAAGGACTAGCATGTAACCAAGTGGCACTGTTTCAACCATTTTTGAAACTAGAAAATGAGAGAATGGTTAAAATTGAAAATTGCTTTTTTCCCGTGAAGACTGCAGTGACTCATTCAAGTTAGGCACGGAATTCACAATCACAAGGACCCCACTAAGATCTTCTCATATGAGAAAATATAATACTTTGAAAAAGATCATTTCCCTCTCTGAGTGATTTGTTTAAGTGTTATGTAAAAGTTTACATTGCACAATGAGAATTTAGTAATGGATCCTTCAATCACATTATTTAATTAGTCAACCAACACACCATAATACTGTTGAGATGAGACTGTTAAAAGTCAACACAAAATCATCATTAGTATATACTTTTTGGTAAAATTTGTATGAATTAATGCTTAATTAGTATGATAATACCACCTAGTTTAGTATTGTAATCATCATTATGGTCAGTAGAATAAAGATTTGCAAACACCTTAAATTTATATTGTTACCAGCTTTCTAATTATATGCATGCCTCAAAGAACTTTCTTAGTTATATGAGTAATCTTAATTCTACCACAAGATTAATTCTAGGATCCAAACTAGAACTATTACTGAGTTATGGTTCATCTAATCTCTATTATTATGGTTTAATAATGATTAAGTTTCTATCATAATGTGTTTGAGCAAGGAAGTTTAAGAACGATGCCGTTTTGGATCATCTTCAAGCATGAAGACTGAGGAAAAACAGAAGAGAGAAACGAGCTAAAGATGGAGCAAATAGTGAATGTGCAGTCATTGATTGGTTCTATGTGTTCTTCTTCTTCAAGATTCTATACAACCAGTGATCCAAAATCTACGTCGGTGCGATTAATATAATCCTTAAAATCTCAAATCACCCATGATTTGCTTCTAGTTCTTTTCATGATTCAAAACAGGGCAATTATCATCTAATCATTAATTAGCTAGATGTCGATTTGAATCAAAGAGATCAGACAAAATCGATTTGCACTTTTTCAAAACAAAAACCTAGACGACGATTATGAATCGGAAACCGTTTCAACTTCCAAGGCAAAGCATATCATCGACCAAGGATCACACACACACAAAATCAATCCACAATCGCAAGTGATAAAACTATCAAAGCATCGCGAATTGATAATAAGACAGCAAAAACGAAGGAATCTCAGAAGAAACACAGAGTAAACGAATAAAAATCAGTGAATCTAGAGGAAAACGACTTTACGATGAAATGAAGAGAACGAACAGAGAAATGAAAAACTAACCTAGAACCGACGAATATCAGGAGATGCTGATCGAAGAATTGGAAGTGAAGTGAAGATCACCAGATGGAAGAAGACGAAGAAGAGAGTGTAGTGATAGAGGAAGAAGAGCAAAAGCACCTTCGTTTATGGCCCAATCATTTGGAGGGAATTTGTTCCCTCTTTTTTTTTACCTTTTAAATTCCTCTTTTTCCCAAAAAAAAAATCTGAAAGAAAAAGAAAATTTCTTTTCTTTAACCCACAATGAAAAGTGACGATATCAAATCTAAATTATTGTTGCTGACTGACTCTATTCCTTATATAGAATTTGTTTTTATATTCCTGCTTTTATTATAAAACAAAACCAACACTTTATAAACAATATTTTTAACGCGAGTGGCATTTAACCTATTGGCATGGTCAGCATGTGGTAAGTTCACAAGAGGCATGCATACTTGTATATTATGAGATTGAGTCCCTCGCTTGCATTTACAAGAACTTGGCTAATGGATCGGACATTTGTGGCCCAATTGAAAAACAAAACAATATTTTTAAGTATTTTTTTTTCAACAATAACAATTTGATCAATACAAGGATTCATAGGAGCTATTTAGTCACTAACTTTTTTTTTTCAACATTGGGCCACAAATGGCCGGCCCATTAGTCAAATTTTTGCAAATATAAGCGAGGGGACTCGAGCCAGGATGTGCAAATGAGCATGTCTCTTGTGGACTTACCATCTGCCACTAGGCTAAATGTCACTTGCATTTTTAGTCACTAAATTAACTAGATTAAGAAAAGTTTGGCAATATTTACAGTTTTATATAACAAATAATATCACTATTAATTTATAGGACTTTGAACAATTTGTATGTTATATTAGGTAAATCTAGATATAATACCCAAAATTCAAACCTGATTTGAAATAAAGAAAAACTAAACCAAACCAAAATCTATAAAATATTTTAATGGGATTTATTGTAAGAGTGCGGATACCCTGAAACTCGAACACTTACTCAAACTACAAAAAATATATAATATATTTATAATATATATATATATAGTTACGTAAATATTTATAATTATAACTAAAAATCTAAATAAACTAATCAATTTGTAATCAATATAACAAAAAATAAAAAATAAAATATTTTAATTAAATTGTGATTTTTGTTATTATTTTAAAAAAAATTGAAAATAGTTTGAAAAAAAATTAGTTAAAAAGTTGGAAAATTGTTTTTAAAACATAACTTCTGAAACTTTTAAAAAGTTGGAAAAATGTTTAGAGCGGATTTTCTATATTAAGCTTAGAGTGGATTTTCTATATTATTTAAAAACATAACTTCTGAAACCTTTAAAAGGTTAGAAAAATGTTTTTTAATAAGTGGTATTCTATTGTTTTTATTATCATAATTCAATTTTAGGGAATTAAATATTTTCATTTGATATTATTTAAAATTTCGGAAAATAAAATTGAGCTATCAATTGAATTTCGATGATCTGGTGGTCGATGGAAAAACATATTTTGGTCAATAAAATAAACATATTATACTCCCTAAGTTAGTGCAATGCTTGGTATAAACTATTTTTAAAGCTAAGAACTATACAAAAACTTTCAACACCCATAAAAACAAAACTATAAAGCAAAATATGGTCCAAAAGCTTAATCAAATGAAAAATTGATATATGTCAAAGTTAAATGCATAGAATAAAACTGATTGGTAGCATGAGAGGCCACGATGAAGACCTTTACGTCAGCTTATAACTTTTAATCTCATGGGTATCATCTGACTAATCGTATGATTTTATTTATTAACTTTAACTAATCAATTATTTTTTTCTTTTTGACGTCTATGTATTTGTTTTATATTTATATTAAAATTTTCATTGAGTCAACGAGTAATTCTACTTGCCGAGGACATATTGCCCAGTGGTGTACTCATTTTACAAACTTTTAAAATACCAGAGATCGAATCTGTTACCTATCGTAGTAGAAACGAGATTTAAAAAACCAATAGGTAAATGACAAAAAAAACGAGTAATTCCACTTAATACAAAAGACTTAGATTTGGATCGTTAATTAAAATAGTAAACCGAATCTTTTACACAAAGCCTGCAACTTGTAAAGTGATTTATAAATTCTATTTTTTTCAATAGATTCGAAGTGAAGAAATGTAATAAAATTAGAGATGCTTCTGGTGGTCGCATGTGTAACTTTTTATTTGCCTTTAAAATTTTTTAAGCATCTTTAATGGTTTGTTCTGTTTTGGTTGTTGTCGTCGTCGATCTTTTTGTAAGATTTATACATTTTATGTAACTTGAGAGTTAAGATATTACGTTGTCACTCACTACTGTTTTTTTATCAATATTGAATGTCAAACATTGTTTTAAAGTCTAAAATTAGTAAAGAACCATATTCAAATGATTAACTAAGTAGCTTTTTTCTATTAATATAGGTAACGATTCCACTTTGGTGAAAAATGTTTATATTACAAGCCAAATTTCTAATATTACGAGTAAAATCGTTTGGGAAACTTGTTATCTTCAAAGCTTATGTGTAGTATGTCACTATTTCTACTTAGAGATTAGAGATGATTTTCCTGACAACTAAATAGCATCTTTTTTGTCAACAACAAATTATATTGTGCCATAATTGGTCGGTCCAATACACAAATTTCTACATAATGTAAGCGAGAGAATTTAATCTATGGTTGTGCAAATGAGCTGACTTATGTGGACTTAACACCTGCCACTAACCTAAAAATTATCTGCACTAAATAACATTTTAGAAATTGATTTTTTTTTTTTAATTGTTGATGGGTAATTTTTTTTTTAATTACTTATGTAGAATGTGGTGTGGTCAAGAAATACCAACGACAGGATTAGAAAAATACCATAATGATTTGGTTTGTTTAGACTCACTTTTTAATGTTTTGATTGGCTATTTGACGACACTTTATTTTCTTAGCTTTTAAGACTTTTTAAATTCGAGTAATTATAGTTATAATAAACCAAATGATGTAATAATATGTGAATGAAAATTACGTTGATAAAATAAAAGATCAATAGATTAAAGAATGGTCACTGTTCGTAGTTTGATCTTTCCATGCACGTAGTGTCTTACCTTTAAATTATTACTCTAGTTTTTTGCAACTTTTTTTGCCTCTTTTTCCCTTTGCTTGATAATAATATTTTAAAAAACAACCTAAAAGATAATATTGCTTACCAGCTTTTGGATATGTTTATTTATAAGCTTCATAAGGAATTAAATTAATACAATTTTCATTTCTAGGTCTTTGATAGTTCTGCTTCCCTTATTAATTCAACTGATGGTGCATAAATGGCATGAGAGGAGTTTATCAAAGTGTGTCTCCTCTCCATATAGAGCTTGAAGGGTTTGTATGGGACATGAAGTTTTTGTTTTCTTCTACATTTTGGATATAATTTTTTGTGATTAACTGTTAGAAATCGTGAAGATAATATCTATTTAGAAAAATTTAACAAAGTTGAAAGGTTTTTTTATCAGTTTTTAGATTTTTTTGAATGGCAAAACAGATGTCAAAGACATTTGGCCTATTGGTGTAGTCATTTTACAAATCTTCGACACGAGGGCTCAAACCTCCTACATGCAGTAGTATGAGTGGAATTTAAAAATCACTAACCTAGTTGACAAAAAAAAAAGAATGACAAAATAGATTTGTCAGCGCATAATATTCGTGGTCTATCAGAAAATTGTATCCATGTAAACATTATATCTCATCTAGCTTCCAATATTAAAATTTATTGAATTATAAGTTGCTGGGAAAAAAAACATTTAATTTGTAGAAATGAAAAGCTTATAACCGCAATTGATTTGATACGTAGGATTCATCTGAAATCAAATTCATGCGTTTAATTATCTAAATTGATGTTTAATTATTTTCATTTTACTACTCAAATACATCATAAAACTTATATAAAAGCATATAAATGACTTTTTCCCATTAATTCATATTCTTAAAGTTATGCCTAACTTACCTTATATTATATGTGTATGTTTCGTGTACAATCCACCATAATTTGTCTGTATTATGTTTAGTGGTTTTCTTTTGTTATAAAGTAATTTTATTTTGTCACCATATATATATATATATATATATATGTGTATGTGTGTGGACAAAACTGTAAGATATGTCTTAGGTTGTTCAATTAACAAGCTCGTACAATAAGTTAATAAATTTGGGCCAATCAGAGACAATAAATCACGTGAATTTGGATATTTAGAGGTCGAAAATTCTTAGGTATGGTTGGCCACTTTATATCAGTACGTACCACCATTATTAACACACGTGGAACATAACCGGTTTGGTATAATCTCAAAAACGAACCCCACTTATGATCAGATTCTAGACCGGATAATCTTTATAGGATAACGTTCTGGTACGGAAGATCTCATCCTACTAAGGTTTGTTCCCAATAGGCCACACTTTAGGACCGGAGTGATTACATCCCAACAATTCTGGTTGCGGCAGAAGTCTCGACAAATTTTATTTTTTTCAACGATAACTTGCATAAACTGTAGTCTGAAAAACGTCAAAAATTATAAACTAAACACTCTACTTAACTTAGCCAGAGCATCTGCTTTATAATTTAAGACTCTGAGAATAAGCGATAACGAACATAAAAAAAAATGGGAACAAAGCCTCCAAAACTTCTCCTAATACAATATGAAGTCTCGACAGATTAAGATTACATGTTTATTGTCAATTGTTTTCTTTTTTATTACTGGGATCGATAATATATAATTTTGTGAAATTAAATTCTGAAAAAACTAAAAGGTAAATGTTTAACTACTTAACCATAAATATTTTCTCAAATGTTTAAAGACTAGTCAAATAGCTTTTTATGTTATTTTTCTGGAATCAAGAGAAAAAAATTGAAGAGATGAACTTAACTATTTTATCAAAATATTTTTTCCACATATCAAATGGTTAAATGCTTATTTTTGTAGTTTTTTTTTATCGGAATTTGATTCTAAGAATAGTTTTGTATTATAAGATATGAGGAATCTAAATTACGAATTGATTAAAAATTAATAATGTTAACTAAAATCAAAGTTCTGAAGTTCAAAGTTCAAGTTTTGGTCTTAGTTGACCGGGTCCAAATGGTTAAGTTTAGTGAAACTTTTAGTTGGCCAATTTTATAAGGGCCCATTTAAAAATTAGCAGCGATTGATAATATTTTAGTTGGGCCCGAAACTTTTTTTTCTTTCTTTTTTTGGTCTCAAGCAAAGACCTCTGGGATGAATCAGAGGTAAGCTAGTGGAGACTTGTCGTCTTCTCGAATATCTTCAAACGTGGTTTGCTTCGGTGGGCGAGGAAGAGAGAAATACGCGAAGAGAAAAAGAGAGAGTGAAAGAGCAAGAGATTGTTTCAGGGATTATGGCGATTAGGAAGCTTCTGCTTCTATTGAAACCCATTGATCCGTATCCATTCCTTCAAACGGAAGGTGTTTCGTTCATCAAAAACCCTCAGGTATTAATTACTCTTCCTCTCTGCGTTTCTTCTCTATTTTTAAGCTGGATCATGTTTATTTCGTTTCGTACTCAAGGTGTTCGACTAAATTCCTAAGACAGAAAGACGGAAACGTTGACATTTGTAAACTCATTTTGGGTGTTTACCTTATCTATGTTCTGCTTCCTTCTTGTTTGCACTGGGAAATTTTTGGTTTTTACGAGTATTCAGACTCTCAATTATAGATATAACGGTGAAGAAAACTAGATTGGTAGCAAATTCAGTGTGTTAACTGGTAACATTTTAGTTACTTCCTATATATCTACACAAAGCTTGCAGATATATTGGAAACATTTGATTCGTGCCTGCAGTTATCACTCATATGTATGCAAATAAGTAACTAAGAAATGCTTACATTTGGATATTCTCACGTATTTACAAATTATCGTTGCTGTTGTTTTCGTATGTTTCTCATGGCTTTTCATAGAAATAGGTTTTGATGATTGTGTTTTAAAACAGGTTCTTCAATATTTAGAAAGCAGGTGCAAAGTACACAAAAATGCTATAAATTTTTGTCAGGAAATACTAAATAAGAAGCCAATTGAATGGAAACCTGTTTCACGTAATGATTTATCGCATCCCATTCGTGATGTGGATATGGTCATTACTCTTGGTGGAGATGGTACCCTCTTGCATGCCAGTCATTTCATTGATGATTCTGTTCCGGTTCTAGGAGTCAATTCTGACCCGACACAAGCTCACGAGGTTTTGTAGCCTGAAGTTTCTCATATCAGATTTTGTTGTTTACAAAGAATGTGAAAAGAAGCTAAGCGTTTTGTTATAAATTTAGGTAGAAGAACTGAGCGATCAGTTTGATGCTAGTAGAAGTACTGGTCATCTTTGTGCTGCAACAGTTGAGAATTTTGAACAGGTAAGTGTGTCAGAAAAATAGAAAGAGAATAACTTGGGCAGACCGTTTATGCTCTTCTTAGATCTTGAACAATCAATGCCTACGGAATTTTGTTTTGAAGATTCATCTATCATTCACAGGTGCTGGATGACATTTTGTTTGGCAGAGTGATTCCTTCAGAAGTATCTAGAATATCATTAAAGCTAAATTCAGAACCTCTTCTTTCACACGCACTAAATGACATTCTGATCGCACACCCATGCCCTGCTGCAGTTTCAAGGTTCTCGTTCAAGTAAGAACTAAGATTTATAATACAAGCACTTCTCTTAACCCTTATTGGTTTATGTAGACATGATCTCTCTTTGGTTCATTTGAATAGAGGTGTACCTAAGGTTTGTTTGGATATGGAAAATCAAAACCGAAATGGCTAATCTTTTCCTTGGATCAGTTAAACGTATTGGACACCACTTATATAATTAATGTTCTCTGCAACTTATGCAGGATTAAGAACAAAGATGGTGAAGTTCGTCAGAAAACAGTGAACTGCCGCTCGAGTGGTCTAAGAGTCTGCACAGCTGCTGGCTCAACTGCAGCAATGCGATCAGCAGGTGGGTATATGATGCCAATGTCGACTCGTGATCTACAATTCATGGTTAGAGAACCAATATCTCATATCTCCTGGTTCAACCACCTCTCAAATGCATTCAGCCTTCACACAAGATCAATCAATGGAAGTTAACTGGTATTCAGACCACGGAACTATCTACATAGACGGTTGTCATGTTCGCTCCAACGTCCAGCTCGGTGATACAATCGAGATATCAACCAAAGCACCAGTCTTAAATGTTTTCTTACCCCTCGATTTTACTCAGATCAGATCAAGGTACTAAATTTGGTAGATTTTTTCATAAAGTTAGTACATTTTGAGAACCCACTTGTGTATAAGATATGGTAAAAGATTCCATTGTTCCGAAAGATTCGTTGATTCCTGAATCTTAAGAAGTTTAGTTGAAGTAGGTATCTTTCTCCTACCAAAAACGTGGATGTATATGATCCTCTTGAATAAAAACACTATTTTTAAGAATAATATCAAAATCATCTAGAATTTTCTCTCTTTCTCTCGTGCAAATTGTTAATATCTTGTTCAAAAATTGGGCCTTAATAATGATTGATTGATTAATGTTCTTTGTCTGTTAATTAAAAATGTAGAATTGTGTAGGTCCAAATCATCTATAAACATACGTGGATTAATAGTATCGTGGTATTATGTAATGGAAGATCTTTTATTCGCTATCATTATAGTATCTTGTAGCTCTCAGTATGTAATGCATGAACCGGGACAAAATCTTTACAGAATTGAAAAAGGTTACTAAGAAAAAAGTGGTCAAAATGCAAAGATTGTCCTTCAAAATTTGGTATTTTGGTATTCTACTTATAGAACAATTTTTGAATGTGGGGTTTTACTTTATAAATTCTCAAGTTTTGAGATCAGATCCTTTTTGATACAAAAAATTGTAGAATGTTATAAATTAAACATTGTAAATTCAATTATTGATTGAATGAAAATAGTAAAATTGATCCCCAAAAAAATACACAAAACGGAAATAAAAATATAAAATTC
>JAKUCM010002652.1:0-21707 GCA_023374145.1 Lepidium sativum | reverse complement strand
TTGTGATTATAGGTTGGATGATGCAATCGCGCTGCTGGGACATGTGGTTGGGGTTCGGGAGGAAAAGCTCGGGACAGCAGATCGTGTAACAGAAGACGAGAAGAAGAGGTTGGTCCAACTCTTGAAAGAAGCTGGCAAGGTTACAGGAAGGAAAGCTAAATCCCTCAAGACTCTTATTGACTCCGATCTCACAACTTCCTCAACTCATCGGTGACAATATGTTATACATTATCTTACTATACATAGGAATGTGAATACATTATTTTCGTTTTTGTGTCCATGTTTATGGAAGTGTTTTGTTTTCCTTTCAATGTTCTTAATCCGGTGTACTTGAATTAACAGGCTTACATATTTGTTTAATTGTTGTAATTTATTGAATGAGAAGATTGTTACCACTTATATAAAACTTTAAACTCATGTTTAACAGCAACAACATCACCGATAAGATATACAAGCTTGAGGAACTTATTTAGAACATGACACCTTTGTCGTCTTCATCCACTTTTCTTTGCAACTGCTTAGTTTTTTTATCAGAACAGATCATAACAATTTACAAACCGTAAAGTCTCTCATCTCTTGTAGGCTATTTTTAATTACTTCTTTATCTAAAAGAATACATCTCTAAATTGTAATTTATCCTCAACCTGACTCCAGCTTTCATTCGCTCAAGGCATTGACGTTGGCTACTCCAGAATTAATAATGGAAATCTGTTTCACGATCTCGTTGAGTGCGACCTCATCTTTAAGTATAGAGGTATGTGAGACTCCATCAATCTCAACTGTTTGCAAGTTCTCAACTTCCAAAGTTGCTAAACTTGCCAAATTAACTGTCCCATCTCCATCTCCATACTTGATCTCTGGTTGCTTATCAAATCCTCCTTCTCCATACACCAAAACCTCCGGTGTATCAACTCCTCTACCATATATGCAAGTGACTGGTACTCCTGGAGTCACTGTTTCCTCTTTTAAAGGCAGCACTCTTGTCTTGTAAGGCACAACTCCTTGAGAGAAACCAATGTCTTCAAAAAACCGATCCATCTCGTAAGCTGTGTAGTTAACCCGGGGAGTAACAACAAGAGGTTTACTTCTGTCGTGAAACACTTTAGAAGATGGGAGTAGCCATTGGTTACTCTCAGAGCTCCTCTGTTCCGGTCTGACCAGTAAAGGGTTTACCAAAGGGACACCGAGAGTATTTCCGGAAGCAAATGTCCTCATCTGGTCTATAGTCCCACCCCCATGGCGCCCCGAGTGCAACAAAGTGTTTGATGTACTTGCGGCGCCATGAAGGTGTGGTACGGTTGAGGAAATGAAGGACAAAAAGTCCTCCAAGACTGTGGGAGAGGAGTATAACTGGTTTTCCTTTGTTCTCTCTGCTTGTTTTTTCCACCAAATGTTTGAGGTCTTGTAGGAACTGTGATGCTACACGGGATGAGTGGCCAGACGCAGCAAGACCGTACCTGAAATCATATGGAGCTCCAACCAGCGTTTGGTCGTTAACATACCCGCAGCTTTTCTCTAGAGCTTTCACCAAATCTTCCATGTATGATGTGGCATCTCTGCAAATAAGACCTTTTTGTCAATATACATTTACATATTTTTCCTATATTTAAGCAACATTATCAAGCTACAATCTTCTAGCTATGGACAATCCAGCTTCATTATGTAATGTCCAAAACCCAACATGACAAAAAGGGAGTAACAAGAAATGTTGGGAGGTTCTAACCGGAGACGAGGGTCCAGGTACCGAAGCGATTTGGTCGAACCGAAATGAGGAACCCGAGTCTGAACACCAGGGGCATTTTGATAATCATCCAAATCGGCGTCATAGTACAACATCATTCGGTCGTTGAAGCACTTGGTGAAGGGAGAGAATAGCACTGTTACATCGAACCATAACCTGAACCATCCACCTGTCTTTTTATGAGTCGGGTTTAACCAACTGCTACACCAGACACTAGTTGGCTTGTAGTCACGGTCCAGTTTCGCCTCTAGCTGGTTACCACCACTTCCTGGAACTAAAATCATAGGGTGCACAGCTTGACCCATCGAGATCATTGTCGCCATCACGAGCATTCCTAAGACTACCAAATAATGTGAAGATGGTCTGTTCATTTTCTTTCTAAGAAACAGATTCTCTCATGAGTCTCCTTCAATGCTGGAGAACTGGAGGATTGGACAAAATGGCAACTGACTTCTGGTAAAGCAGAGTGGTATCTAAAAAACGTAAGATAAGTAATGGATGGTCATATGAAACCCGCTCTTTTATCTAGAAGCTTCACATATTATTATTTTCGTTATATAGACGTGGCATTATACAGCGAATATTAACTTGAAACCCGTTTTATGTCCCCGACCCCACTGCTTTCAAAAAAATGTCTAAAACCCTTCAAAAACCTAAACGTGAGTAGCTTCCGCGTCTCTCTGTCTCTCTTTCTCTCTTTCTCCGTCGCCTCCATGTTTGAGTATCGGTGCAGCTCCATTGATTGGAAGCCATCTCCAGTGGTAGCCCTTGCTACCAGCGCTGATGGCTCCCAAGTTTCTGCAGCTCGGGAGGACGGTTCTCTTGAGGTCTGGCTCGTCTCCCCCGGTGCTTCCTCCTGGCATTGTCAACTCGTACGTGCTCTTGTTATTTTCTCTTCTGACTTTTCGTATTTTCGATTGGGTTAGATTCATGAAAATTGCTTTGTGTTTATTAGTTTCACTTTTTTTTGAGTATAGATCATCCATGGAGATCCAAAATCGAGAATCTCGCACCTTGTGTGGTTTGGTGATAGCTCTAAAGGTTTAACTTCCGCTAGGTTGATTTCTTCAAGCATTGATGGCACAATTTCGGAGTGGGATCTTTTCTACTTAAAGCAGAAGGTGAATATCAGTGATTTAAAACTTGTAGCTGCTTGCAAATAACATGTTGTTCTGGTCGATGTTTTCTGACTAGTTCCGAAATATGTACGTGGTTATATCTCTGAGTAATCTGATTTTTCAGGTCATCGTAGATTCAATTGGAGTATCAATCTGGCAAATGGCTGTGGCACCTTCCTCCACAGAGGCAGAAGATAAAGAAACTAAGCTGATTCAGAATAGATACGTGAGTGAGAACTCAGATGATGAGGAAGAAAGTGGAGTTGAAGATGATTCAGAATCGGAAGAACTTGATGGGAAATCAGAACCCGTGGATAGGCATCTTGCAGCTGCCTGTGATGATGGCTGCGTGAGGATATATTATATCTCTGAATCAGACGAGCTAACCTATTATAGATCGTTGCCTAGGGTCAGTGGTGAGAACACTTTTTTCCCCTTAGCATCAGTTTGATCCATCATTATTATATTTACCTAGTGCTATATGGAACATTATTTTCATAGGCCGTGCTTTAAGTGTGACGTGGAGTTGCGATGCTAAGAGAATCTTTTCGGGCAGTAGTGATGGGTGAGGATATTTTCTTTGACTTTGTATGAGATACATTTTATTTCGTAAGAACCCCTGTATGTTCTTGATTTGTCTAATTAAATTTGTTTGGCTTTCGAACAATTGTTTTTAGGCTGATAAGATGCTGGGATGCTAAACTCTGCCATGAGGTTTATAGAATTACAGTTGGGCTTGGCGGACTGGGAAATGGATCTGACCTTTGCATCTGGTCACTTCTTTCATTAAGGTTGATTATCGTGCTTCTAGGTCATAAGTTAGTTTTGTGTCATTCATTTCCTTTTGCTGATGATCTACATTTATTTTAGATGTGGTGTTCTTGTCAGTGGAGATAGTACTGGAAGTGTCCAGTTTTGGGATAGCCAGCATGGGACCCTTTTGCAGGCGCATTCTAATCACAACGGTGATGTCAATTCTCTTGCAGCAGCCCCAAGTCATAACCGTGTGTTTTCTGCTGGTGCTGATGGACAGGTAAAACGATACTACTACTAATGTGTTCAGTCATGTGAATCCCGGTTAACGAAGTGATATATCATAAAGATTGCTTCCATTGACGAGAAATGGAACTTAAACAAAGTAATAACAAGTACTATGACCATTTTTAAGGTCTCGGAAATTAAACAGAAACCTTCCTGCTTTAACATAACTTTTTAATTGCCTCTGTTCATCCTTATGTAGGTTGTTCTTTATAAACGCTCTGGTGGTACAATTAAATCACAAGATTTGAAACCTTCTTCTACTCAGAAGTGGGATTATATCGGTTCTGTAAGGTCTCATACACATGACATCAGGGCTCTTACTGTGGCAGTGCCGATAAGTTGGAAAGGTCAGTGGGTTCTTGAGCTATATATTAAATTCAGATCAGTCAATATGGTTTCAACTAATATTCATGTTTGGATGTGTTGATTCTAAAGGATCATGAACACAAAAAATGTCCAAAGTGTTTACTAGAAAATAATGAGTATCCTAAGAAGTCCTCATTAGATTACATATAGAAGTATGATATAAAACAGTAACCTAATTCTATCAAACTGTAGCACCAATTTAGGTCAAATGCATCTCAGGATACATATGAGAGCAATGTTATCCTGCATTAAAAAGTTACCTAGTCTTTTTGTGTTTATTAAGCTCCCATATTGTGCAGGTTCCTTTTCAGATAATAATTCAAAAGGAACAAGTCCTAATCAGCGGAGGAAGAAGAAGCCAGTTGGTTTCAGTTACCACAAATGGGCACATTTGGAGGTTCCGATGCTAATTTCAGCTGGTGATGATGCAAAACTTTTTTCATACTCAGTTCAAGAGTTCACTAAGTTCCCTCCACATGATATATGTCCTGCGCCTCAAAGATTACCTATGCAGATGGTTTACAATACAGTGTTCAATCAGACTTCTCTTCTCTTGGTTCAGGATTATAATTCTTTAGATATTCTTCGTATTCACATAAGCACTGATTCTAGTGGGCGTGTTTCTACCAAGCCATTGGTTCGTGTTAAAAGTAAGGATGGCCGGAAGATCATATGCAGTGCAATTTCTAACACAGGATCACTTTTTGCGTATTCTGATCAAAGTCGCCCAAGTTTGTTTGAGTTGAAGAACAATAAGCTTAAGAAGAATCCATGGAGTGCCAGTAAAAAGCGACTTCCCAATCTTCCATTTGCTCATTCCATGGTCTTTAGCTGTGACTGCTCGTGGCTGATAACAGCTGGACATGATGGAAGGATTTATGTAGGTGCCAATTTTGTTATTAGTTTTTAATTTTTTTTCTTTACTTTCTTTGGCCTTAATAAAAACTTTTATTTGCTGGCAGACTGTTGACGTTGGTAGCACAGAGCTATTACATACTCTTACTCCACGCCAAGAGGGACAGGAAGGTGAATCCCCTCCTCGCGAGCCTCCAATTACAAAACTGTATACTAGCTCAAATGATGATTGGTTAGCTGCTATCAATTGCTTTGGAGACATTTATGTCTTCAACCTGAAGACACAGAGGTGAACAGTTTGAATCCCCTTCTGCATATGTTAAAATCTTCTCACAATACATATCTGCAGATGAATATTTCCAAGGAGGTGTATATTTTATTTATTTATTCAGGCTCTTATTCTGATTTCAGGCAGCATTGGTTCATATCAAGGCTCAATGGTGCATCTGTTGCTGCTGCTGGTTTTCATCCCAGGAACAACAGTGTGTTTGTGGTCTCGACCTCTTCGAACCAGGTCTTTGCATTGGACGTGGAGGCTAGAGAGTTGAACAAGTGGTCATTGCTGCACACATTTTGTTTGCCAAAGAAATACCAGGAGTTTCCTGGTGAGGTCTTAGGACTTTCATTCTCTCCATCACAAAGTTCATCGTCCGTAATCATTTACAGCTCCAGGTACTTGATGTGTTTGTCATTTTTTCACAAATGAAAACTTACCATTAAGAAAGTAATATATGAAATCATTCTAATCGTAATAAATATATTGTAACAGAGCAAAGTGTTTGATTGAATTTGGAAATCTGGGGGAACAAGACGAAGAGACGAATAGGTCATATAACAATCTGTCTGAAAAGGTGGAAGGTATAATCGCAAGCATTGGTTCGAAATTAGAGAGTGGAGCTCGAAAACGTAGGGTAGAGGAGTACCAAGAAGAGAGTAAGAGTAATAAGAGAAAGAAGTTTGAAATGGAAACTTCAAAGCACCCGGTTTTATATCTACAACATCTATCAAAAAGTGCCATCTTAGTTATAGAGAAACCATGGATGGAAGTTTTGAAGAGCTTAGATACACAACCAGTTCACAGGCATGTATATGGCACATAATGAATGAGAGGTGAGCTAAAGAAAGTTCTCTTGAGGCTCTGCTTAGTAGGAAGTAGGAAAATGCAATAGAGATTTTGAAGAGTGTCAGGTGGAAGGATCGGGAAAGTTGTGAGGAAAGTGTATTTCTTCCAAATGTTGTGCAATATATGCCTAAAATTTTGTAACAGCCTTGATGTGTTTTTTGGTTTTTGTTGTCATACATTTGATACTGAGTTTTGTACTCATAGTCTTATATATTACGAACTATTTCCGCAATGACCCACCGTATATGGACATCATCTTCGAGTCTGCTAATTTCCTAGTACATATTGAGTTCGATTGATGAACATACAATTGAAATAAATATACGATGGAAGTAAAAATCTTTTGAAAATGCTAAAGATAACGATGGTGACATTTTAGTGTCGTATTGCATAAATTGCTAAAGGTTTTTTATTTTATTTTTGTCATTGATGTCAATAAAGAAGGATTACAAAGTTTCCGGAAGTACGACAAACCACAAGAGAATAAAGGATGTTTTCAATCTTACAATACGAAGAACCAAATACAATACTGACTCAATCCTAACAAATACCACATATGGAAATTCTGGTACAATATTTTCTCGAAGATAGGCTTCAAACAAAAAGATGGAAATTTGAAAACAGACTGTCTAAGTAACGATTTTTTTATATCAACAAGTATTCATTTAATCGACGATAAAACCCGATCTGTAAGTAGGATGAAATTTGAATCCACTATTTCATGCTTAACTAAATCAAAAGTAAATCAATTGGGTCACTTTTGTTTCTTAGCCACTACTAATCAAATTTACAGTAATAATATTTGTGTATTTGTAGGTTTAAGCATTGCTTTAAAAAATTATGTATTAAATCAAAACTAGAGATGGTTTTGTAGTTATAGGCACGAATCATATTTCCATGTATAAATTATCAAAAACAATTTGAAAAAATTTATTTGACATTAAGACTAAAAACAAAACGCAAATATAATTCTTGGGAAATCTTTTTTTTCTGAATTTCAAAAAAGTGCTACTATATTTTTCCTTTGTTATCGTAGTTTTTTTTTTTAATCAATTCGATGATATATAAAAGACTTATAAGAGTTGAGTGTAAAGGTACAACACTAAACTATAAGCTGACTTTCTAACAAAATGATCGAGAGCATCAGTTTATGTTTCAAAGAATTTGAGATTATATGTAGAGACATGAAACGAAAGAGCGATTTTCTTCTGGTATGTGTGAAAAGCTAATCACTCCTCTGGCTGAGTCAAAATCTTAAGTACATTCATATAATCCGTTGCAACTTTCACCTTGGTGATTTAGAGAGCAAAAGAGATTTCATCGCCTAAAGCACTACTTCAACCTCCGAATGCAGAGCAGATAGATTACACCATATCTTATGGGCTCCCATCCAATCTTCCTCTACTCAATCTGGAAAGCATATCCACCCCAATCCGGAATACAGTGAATTCTTCCACGAATTATCAACATAGCATTGGTATCATGTGAAACATGGGTGGCTAACAATAGGAACTGCCACATCTGGCTACACATGTGATGGACTAATGATTTCTAGTTGAGGGCTTATTGACTTTACTCGTCTTGCATTGATCCACTTAGAAGCCGCTACTTCTGCTTGTAAAATAATATCTTGTGGACTCATATCAACATTTGAATATATTTTTTTGTCATTTTTTGCCTTCCAAATGTATCATATTATCCAAGGAAAACATGCAAATCTATTCGATCTGGAATCTCCAGAACAAATAGTCTAGATTATACCAACAAGAGTTCCCTTGAAAAATATCAATGGCGGAGGGAATACACGAAAAATTCCAAGTTTGAATTATTGGAGGACATTCAAAGAGGACATGATTAATCGTTTCTTGATCAACCTCACATATCGAGCATCTTGAATCACAATTGATACCTCGATTTTACTGGTTTAGCTTGACCGTTGTACATCTAGATAAAGCTTGCCACATAAAATGTTTAATTTTATTGGGACAATTTATCTTTCATATCTTGGCTTTTAGGGCCATGAAGTTTGGCCCTAGTCTCCCAACCTCCAATAATGATCTCGTCTCTTCGGTATGATACCCAAATTTCTTAGTAACGTCCCGTCTTAGTGAAGTGCCAACCCCATGAATCAGATCTTGGCCTGCGGGGCACAACATTGTTCATAATAAGTTGAACATCGTCAAGAGAAAAATGTTTTCGAAGTATTGGCTCACGCTAAGACTTAGAACGAACATCGATAAATTGATCAACTGTAAGGTTTGGGAAAATCTCCTAACCCATACCCATCGCCAGTCTGGGGACGACGTCAGGGATCCAAGGATCTCTCCAGACTGACTTCGATCACCCATTCCCAATCTTTCGAATTATACCATTAGTAACCAATAATCTTGCTGGAAAAATGTTTCTCCAACCATAAGACGGGTTCACATTATGTCTTGCCGTCATTGGGCATGCAGTCCTATAATACCTCACTTTCATTAATTTTGTAAATAATGAAACAGTATAATCTATTATTCGCCATATTTTTTTTAGCTAGAAGTGCAGAGTTGAATTCCTCTAAAACTCAGAATCCTAGACCCCTATTTTTGGGGTCTATATAATTCCTTCCATTCATCCAATGAATCTCTTTCGATGATGGTAAATTTGGCAATAGCAGAATTTAACTTATTGACTATTGTTTTCGGTAATCTGTAACATGACATGATATAGGATGGTAACGTCGTCAGTACTAATTTTATCAGTATTTACTAGCCACTTTTGGATAGGAATTTGGAAGACCAACTATTAATTCGTTCTTGTAACTTTTTCCAGACAAAGGTAAAAACTTTTGTTATAGCTCCGTCAATATTATCGAGAGACCAAGATAGGATCTCATCCCTCCAACTTGATTAATGTCTAATATCTGGTGAAGAGACATCTTCTTGTTCTAAGGAATCGAATATCTAAATTGGATTAAGGATTTTTCCAAATTGATTCGTTGACGTGATAATTCTTTATACTTATTTAGAATTCTTTATAAATGATGTAACAATTGTTGAGCGAACATAAATACATTTAAACAATAAAAATACTTTTTGATGATCGTTTCAGAAATGTTTCACAGACGATCGTTCTATCTACTTAATTTAAATAAATTATTTATTGATAATAAAATAAAGATTACATATTTAAAAAATTTCTATATGTTATCAATCATTTCACCACTAACAAAAAGACTTTAGTTTTAGAAAATCATGCAATCAATTCAAAAGGATATTGGTGATTTATATGACCTAATTATTTGCAGTGATATTAGAAATTTAATTATTATTTTTTTATAATTGAAAATTTATATAAAACCTTACCAATCTGTTTGAGTTATGAATTAAATATTATCATTTAGAAAAAAAGAAATCTTTGATGTGAAAATATACTACTCGCATACAAAACGTAAAGTCTTTTATGGGGAATTAAAATTTTTCCCTAAATCTTCTATATAGTATCAAGAAAGCATGGCGGAGTTTTTTCTTTATCATCATACTTAAATATAAAAAAATCCTTTTATACATTATGTAAGCAATTGTGAAACGACCGTTTCAAAAAATAGTTCACAAACGATTGTTTCATCTACTAAATTTAAATAAAATAGTAATTGGTAAAGAAATAAGCGTTACATGTTTATATGCTATCAATCATGGGGATTTAGACTCAAATGACCTAAAAGTTTGTTTAAAATACAAAACTAAAACTAGATCCCAATTTGAGTTAAATGCAAAATTAATTCAAAAAATTAGTGAAATTACAATTTTCTTTTTTATGAACATACAAAAAATCAGATATTACGATTACACTTATAATCTTCTGTAATCTACAATTTAACTCTACTTGTACGTAGACTTTATATGTAAACCTCAACTTGAAATCTACTTTATGATTTTATTTTATTTTTATTTTATAATAATAAAAAAATACTTTTGGTGATCAAAATATAAACATTTAAAAAGTATACAAATTTTAAATTTATAAAACTAAACTAACAAAGATCATGTTCTTTATGAAACTAAACTAAATTGTTCACTTAAAGTGAAGTCTACTTACGCGTAGACTTAAAGTGAAGTGAACTTACGCAGACTTAAAGTGAAGTCTACCTATGCGTAGACTTTATATTAAGTATATATACACGAATTTAAGCCCATTGAGCTTGAATTTATTCTTACAATTTACCTATGTATACAAGTGGTTTTACAAAATTGAAAGAAAGCCTAATTTTCATTTGTAGCTTCCATATTTCTCTCTCATTTGCAATCTCCATCTTTATTTCCCATTTGCAACCTCCATCTTTCTCTCTCATTTGCAACCTCCACATTTCTTCTTTGTTTTACTAAAATCTAGGGAAAATATAAACAAATCAATTTGATTTGTTGCAAAAGTTTTAAGAAATTTCACGTTTTGTTTTTTGAAAAAACAAAAAGCGAGATTTTTCTTACTTTTCTCTTTGATTTTAAAAGTCGAATTTTTTTCATTGTTCATTGTCTTAGATTTGTTGAATGGAGGACTAATGAAAGAAGAAGAGAAGTCAAGAATGGTGGTTCTTGAGTTTGGTTAGTGGGTTGTCTCATGTAAACTACATCATTTAACTTTCAAGGTATGAAATATTTGATTTTATTTGGTTTTGTAGTAAAAGATTTCATTTTTTTATTTTATTCGGTAAGATTTGAAGTTTTTAGGTTTTCTTGTATAAGATTTTTTTTTCTTTACTATAAGAAATTTTATTTTTTATCATTATTTTCTTGTATAATATTCCAATTTTGTTGTTAATTTTTTTGTTGATATATGTGAAATTCTTTTTTGTTAATTTTCTTGGTGAATATGTGAAATATTTAATTTTCTTCTTAATATTTGTGTAAGATTTTATTTCTTTTGTTGATTTTCCTGTTGAATGTAGTGAAAGAATCGATTTTTTGTGAACAACTTATTTAAATATGATTTTCTAGTTAATATTTGTGAAATATTTCATTTTTGTTGTTAATTTTATTGAAAATACTAGTGAAATTGATTACATTTTTCTTGTGAACAACTCATTTATATGGAGTTTATTTGTTAATTAAGATATCTAATTTGTTTAATTAATTAACCTTTTCCAATTTTGGTTGTAGACATCAGTTGCAGACATCGATTGCAGACATCAGTTGCAAACATCGATTGCAGACATCGAGTGCAAACATCGATTGTAGACGTCGATTGCAGACTTAAGTTGTAGAAATCAGTTGCAAACATCTTTTGTAGAGATCGTTAGAGAAAACAATATCAATACAATGATGAAAGAGAGATATATACAGAGCTTCCTAATAATTTTATATAAAAGGATAATATTTTTGGTATTAATAGATAACTATATTTGGTGACAAAAAACTAGAAAATTATGTAAAAATTCATGATTTTAAATTTAAAGTTTACTCTATGTATTAAATTAAAATTGGTATAGTATGGGAATATTAATTGGTATACATAAGATCAAATTACAAATTTTCATATTCATGTCTTTCAACTAAATATGATGAATTATTGTTCTAAAAACCCATTAACCTTTATACACCATTTGATCAATATATGTTTATTGATAAATTTACATAAATACAAATACGTGAATGAACCATATATATAACACATAAACATGTAAAATTTATATAGAGGCATATACTATAAATTCAACTTTTATGAAATCGTCAAAGTAGACTTCATATAAAGTCTACATTGTGTAGTTCAAATTAAGTTTACTTTGCAAATGGCATCTACCTCAGTGGCAGATGGTAAATCCACTTAAGGCAGCGCATTTGCATAACCCATGATCGAGTCCCCATGCCTACATTATGTAGAAATTTGACTATTGGGGCTGGCCCAGTTGTGGCCGAATATAATATGTCGTTGATAAAAAAATTAAGTTTACTTAAGCTAACTACTCAATTTGTAATTTTTAAAGTCTACTCAATGAGCTAACTACTCAATTTTTCTTCCCTTAGCTCATATTTCGTTACATAATCGTCGTTGTAGACTTCATTTTTAGTCTACTGCGAGTAAACTTATAACACAATCTACTAACCGTAGACGTAAAATAAAGTCTACGACAAATTAGCTACATGCCTAAATTATTTCAAAATTTTATCAACCATAAATATAACACATAAACATGTCAAATTCATACACATGCAAAAAATGAATAAACACACGTGGGGAAAATTCCAAAAAAAAAATAAACATTATATATATATATATATATGTTATAAACTTAGTTTTAACAAAATTGTAAAAGTAGACTTGCATATTAAGTCTATCGGTATTAAATATTATTATAATTCTATTAACGGTAGATGTAAAATAACATCTATGAAACGTAGATGTAAAATAAAGTCTACTAAATGTAGATGTAAAACAAAAGTATACTACCGGTAGTAGACTTTATTATAAGTCTACTAACGGTATATATAAAATGAAGTATACTAAATGTGGATGTAAAATAAATTCTACTAACAATAGACCACAAATATAGTATACTTTTTAGGTTAGTTTTGCATTTGACCAAACTTTGACTTTTTAGAAGTAGACATATTTTTAGGTCTACTCTCAAATCGGGTTAGTTTTGCAATTGACCAAAATGTTGACTATCCTCGGTAGAATTAATTTTGAAGTCAACATGAGAAGTATACTGAGAATTATAAAAGTTGACTTAAAATAAAGTCTACTAAGATTAGTTTTGCAATTGACTAACTTTGATTTTTTTGAATGAAATCTACATGAGAAGTCTACATAGTGTACACTTCATATTGAAGTCTACTTTTTTTGAAGTATATTTCATATGAAGTATACTTTTTAGATCGATTACGTCATACATCCAATGATGTAAGCTATTTAATTGTATACTTCAATTGAATTCGATTTTAAAAAATAGACTTCATTTGACGTCTATACAATGTAGACTTATTATGTAGATTTTGTACAAAAAAGTCAAACTTAGTCAATTGCAAAACTAACTTCTGTAGACTTCATTTTAAGTCTACTTTTATAATTCTTGGTAGAATTATTGTGTAAACTTCAAAATTAAGTCTTTAGAGGATAATCAACATTTTGGTCAATTGCAAAACTAACCCTTTTTGCGTAGACTTATAATGAAGTCTACATTCCATTATTGCCCAAAATTTTGAGTCAAGCTAATGCCAAAGAAGTCCAATATTTTTCGTTTAAAAAACTCGAAACAAGGAGATCTAAAAATATAATTTAAATGCAAATGAGAGAGTTTTTTTGTATAAAATTGATAAGAGAGTAGGATTATAGGAAATTTTGTGGGTTAATTGAGAGTTATGAAATCTGAAATTGATTGGAAAGTAAGCATTTAGAGCTTACTTTTGGTTGTTAATGGTGGTCGAAAATATTGAAGGTGATGACATTTCTGTAAATAAGTTGCTAACAAAATATTTATATCTTTTTAAGTTTTGTTGGTTATTTAAAAAAATATAATAAAATAATAATAAAATGGCAGCGGTTCAAGAATAAAATAGGAAAAAAATTATTAAAAAAAATGGAGATTAAATTTGCATATGACTCCATAAATTGGGTCATTTTTAAACAAATTCATCAATCATTTTATATTAACAAACAAGAATATAGTTTTAGGAAATTATGTTACCATTTAAAAATGGTGGTTTATATGATATAGTTATTGATTATGATATTAAAATTTAAAGGTTTGATTTTTTTCTATTAAAGATAAACAAATTTAAAGAAGTTTTAGAAAACTTCCCTTAAATTCAGAATAAGAGAAAAATAAAGAAAGAGAAGAAAACGAGGGAAACGGAAATCAGGAGGGGCGAGAGAAAGAAAGAGTACATTGTGTCAAAGAAATAGAGGATGTTAAACGGCGAAGTCAGGATTCTTAACACAAAAAGAAAGACACGTACGAGAAAAAAAGCCACAGACGTCAAGTAAAAATCCTCCACGTGTCTCTTCTTCTCTCCCACCGTTGCATGAACCAGACAGACGCTGCAATGGCCTCGTGTTACTCTCCAATCCACCAATCACTTCCAAACTCGAGCCCGATAACGCCTAAGTAACATTGCATGTAACCCATTTTTCAATTTATTTTGAAAAAGAGAGGATATATTTAGGTGTAGGCACGCATGACGCTTAGCTACAACACGCGTTGCGGTGACATCCTCTGTGATTGGTGAACCGAACCACATCTTCCAATACTTCTCTCTTGTAAAAACGGCACATTAACTTATGTCTTCGAACACGTGTCTATATTTCCAAAGGTCTCTAACACGTACCCATCCTTTTCTCTCCAAATGTTCTTCTTTCCTTCTATTCGCCTCTCTCTTATTGGTCACTTCATTCACCTCTCCTGCTTATATTTCACCTTCTCTCTGATCTCTCAACTTCCATTCTCTTCTTCTGAGTTTTCTAGTCTACTTGACGTCATGATTAAGATACTCAACCCTCATCACTCTCAGACCACAACTCTTAAAACAGCTGAGATCTTGTCTAAATACAGACCTATTGCTCCTAAACCTGGGACGCTTCGAGGAAACAATGATGACCCTTCTTCCTCTATGTCTCAGAAGATTAACCAATCTCCTTATCTTCGTAACCTCTGGCCTCAGCTTCAAGCACGACCTACAAGAACCCGTAAGCGAGGTCGAGGTGGAATGGGTCTGACATCTTCTCTTGCTTTGAAGAGATCAAAGCCAGCAACTACTACTTCTCCTACTACTACAGCGCAACGTGTTCTTGGTCCTGTTAAAACACTGTCGCTTCTGGCTTTTACTCATCATGGGTTACCTAACCTTGCTCAAGTCGGTTACGCCTTGGAGAATGTTGGGTCTCCTGCTTTGGTGACTCTTCCTCTTCTTCAATGCTCTCCTCCTCCTGCTGCTAAATGCATGGAGCCAGAGGTCAAAGGAAAAGTTTTCATTGATCTGAACAAGACTGCAGAAGTGATACAAGAAAGAGACTTCTTAACGCTACTACAAGGACCTATCACGACAACCACTACCCCCAGAAGCAGAGTCATATCACCACAGCCTATAAGGCCTGTTTGCTCAAGGATCAACGTAGCCTACGTTAACCCACTAACCAACCCATCTCAAACAAGCAAGAAATCACCTAGAGAGGTTGAAGAGGAAGTTGACTCCGATGACTTACCCTCTGTAATCACCGATTCCAACAACAGGGTCAGACTCGTGAACTCAGCCTACAAAGAAATGATGGGACAACCTGAATGCTCGTGGCTCGATTCAGTGGTGAGAGGAAAGAGAATCTGTGGAGAAGTGATGATCAATTTCTGTGATCCTAAGATTCCGGTGATGACTGAGAATAGTGGGTTTTCTTGCTGGGTGAGGATAGATTGGGAAAGAGACGGCAAGGAGGAGTACATGCACGCCTTTTGCGATGTGATGAAACTTGGTTGCGATTACACGGACTATGTTTTTACATGGAGGTTTCACGCAACCACTGACCACAGAGAAACTTGTCTGTCAAGTTTCAACGCTTAGACTAGGTTTTAGAGTATGTGTGCTTGCCCTTCTCAATTAGTATGATATATAAAAATATCTATAGCGTATATGTAAATCTCGTTTAGTGATAATTTCTGCTTCCTATAAGTACAGTATGAATCAAGAACACTAAGTTCCTAAGTTTGGATTAGCATTCGAATTTCAATGTTGCCTACATATAGCTTGTACTGGAAGCAGCGATCACTCTTATAAACTATGTAAAGTACTGCAACTACAGGAGTTATCAAGCAGGAAGAAACCCATATATTAATTGTTAACAAAATACTGGATCGGTATCGGTTGAACCCGGTACATTTTATCGGTATAGTAGGGAGTGTATGACAGTTTTTTGCAATTTCGTGCATACCAATTTTGGCTGTGTTATAACAGGATTTGCAGCTATGATCTCATTGTGAATAGAATACTATCGCATATTAATAGCTGCTCATCGTTCAAACGAACTACAACTTCGGACTTTCTTTTGCAAAAAAAATAAAGAAGATTTTGTTACGTGGTTTCACTTAGCTTGCCAAGTCAAATGAAACTCTGTGCTGGAGCCGATAGCTCTAGTTTATATGCAGCTTGGTAAAATTCTGCAGCTTGCTGTGATAAGCCTTGCATTTTGGCAACATGCCCTAGCTTCATCCAAGCTTTGTGGTTTCTCGGGTCTAATCTTAAGGCATTCATCAGAAAGCTTTTGGCTGTTGGAAGTGATTCATCTCCGGATTTCATCATGACATCTGCTATAGAAATAATGCTGGGCACGTGATCTGATTCGATTGATAGGGATAGGAAAAAGGATATTAAAGCCTCTTCACGAAGTGATTTAGCTTCTTGACATAAACCTGTCCCAACCATAGAATCAAACAAATGTAAGGATCTGGATATGAACACAGGAAAATGTACGAGTTTGTTTGCAACTTTTAATGTCTTTTCTCCATACCTGTTTCATTCCAGCCTCGGGGAGAATAATAGCAGATGGATCTTGCCTTCTCCAAACACTTTTCAGCGTCTGACCATGAACCTAGCTTTCCGTAGACAGAGGCCAGGTCTTGCCAAGTTTCCGTTTCATATTTCTGTAGCAGAGTCTGAGAATATAAAGTAAAAACATTCAGAAAGATAACAAACTTCACAGAATATGTCTCTTTCACATTATGACACCCAAACTAGGTACCTCCGATTGTTCAGGACTTTCTTGCGCCCGGATTAAGGCGAGCGAATTGCTGCATGTCTTCATTGCCTGCCTAGGTTGTTCTTGAGTCATTTGAAGCACAGCTTTTAACTGCAGAAGCTCTAACTTTTCCATGTCACCAGCTTCTTCCAATGTAAAGTCCAGTATAGATTCAGCATCCTTTAGCCGTTTCTCCGCTGAAAGGACAGTAGCTAAATGTTTCCATCCTTTAGTTGAAACACCTCCCACCATACTAGAATGCTCAACCGCGCCATCCATAGCCGCCTGAAGGTTTCTTTGAACTGCATTCTCAACGCTTAGGTTAAATATAACATCTGGTTCCCGATTATTCTTGGCCCTCTTTGCTGCTTCATTTAGAGAGAATATAGATTTCTTCTGAAGGGAAACCCGTTCAGAGTCTAATCTGGAACCTCTTGCAGCGTTTCCATAGCATACACCAAGGAATCTGTGTGCTTGGCTCAAAAGATGTTCACTACCATTGTTTGCAATGTCGAGCAGCTTATGAGCAAAATTTATGCCGTCCCTTGAGTGTTTTGGATCTTTAGAGCACAGCATTGCTCCAAATAATAACCAAGGGATATGTGGTACCTGTCTTGATTCAGAAGGACCTAAGGCCAACTTCAACAGATTGATGGACGCTTTATCAATATCTGCAGCACTGTAACAAAGGGAGAGAAGGTACCATCTCTCCCCACGGGTGTAAACACCTGGAAGAGTCCGCTCTAGATAGTTCGCTAACACTTCAAACTGTCCAGTCATCGAAAGGGCGTAAGTGAGATGATCCATGAGTTCTGGATCCCATTGTATGTCCTCAACTACCATCTTTTTTACAAGTAACATTAGCAACACAATTGCTTCCTCCATGTTATCTTCTGGGCATGCCTCAACACTTCCATAAAGTAATACCAAAGCTAAAGATTTCTGCGTAACAGCTAACCTTTGGGGATCCAAATTCCATGGTTTGGATAAAGCCCGATGATATGAAGCAATAGTTTCATAATAATTTCCCGCTTTTGTCCACAACAAAGGAAGCAATTCGAGGACTTGCTGACAAATGTCCTGGAATTTAGAGAATCCGCTGATTCCGTCAGGCATGCTAGGCATGCCATTTGGCAGTGCAGATTCAACCACATCCAGAATTATCTTACACTCCTCTGCAGCCTCTGGTAAACACATAAACAGTAGCACATTGGGACTAGAGTTCAGTGAAAAATCTGAGGAGCATGACAAGTAATATTCATATATACATATATATATATATATGTATATATACCTTTGTGAGACCCGAGTTCCTCTAGTGATCTAGCTTTAAGCAAGATTGCTTCAAGAAGTAAACTGACTGAATGCATTGACATTAATGTAGGAGGCACAATAACAACTTTGGAGCGTGGTTTGGTAGGACGAGTTCTCTCTACAATGGCTTTGATCATCCTTGGAGTTAAAACTTTAATGTCAATCCCCTTAAACACTTGAAGCGCTGCATCGAAATTACCTCTCTGATATTCAAGTCTCCCAAGCAATGCCCTAGCTTCCTAACACACGAAAGACAAAACATGAGGAAAAATCGATATTTTCACCAGAAATCTTAGACATCAGTAGATAAACCCCACCTCATAGTTGAGTGAGAGAGCCCCCTTTAAAGTGGATTCAGCTTCATCGACTTGAATATCTTCCAATTTTGAATCCCAATCGCCTCCTCCAGTTCTGGAAGAAAGTCCACTAGCTGAGAAATCTCTAGTAGCTAGGGATTCCGGTGAACCTGGCTGGTCCTCGAACCGGAATTGTTCGCCTGAACAAGCACACAACATCTCCTCCTCCGAAATACAATGAATGGATTCACAGATCTACTCCCTGCTCCACTAACAAAAACAAAAACAGAAACATGTTTTCAGAATATGACCACAAATTCCGTAAACCTATCCATACATATTTTCGCTGCCTTCAAAAGCTCTACACTATAATGTGGTCGCTTTCACATATAGCAAATCCCTAAAAAGAGAAAGAGAAGCTAATAGCGAGATACAAGACGTTTACATGAAAATGGAAGAAGGAAGACGCGAATCAGCGACATCGAGAAACGCGAATGGTAGCCATGAAAACGGAATTGCTAGAAAAGTATCAGTAACTGGAGCTAAGCTTGGCGTTGTAAGTTACTAAAAAACCAAAACCTTGGAATTTGTTAAATCGATTACTCAGAGAGAAGATCCTAAAAACGATGAAAGGTTGTTTGTGATCTTGCACAGTGTGTGTTGTTCATGTCAATTGTAATTTGTAAGTAACAAGCCAGCAGCCAAACACGCTGTGATTTCATTTCTTTTTCTTTTTTAAAAGAAATATTTTTACGTAATTTTGAAAGCTTTCAACTATATTAGTCTAAGACATTTCATACATACCACGTGGCAAGGGTTACGAGTCACGACCAAGCATTGTGTCTTGAATAAGGATAATAAGACCACCCCTTGAGGATTCTTAAGCAAGCGGGGATTACGTGAGAGAATAAAATGGGTTTTTTGTTTAAGAGTTGTAAGACCAACATTAATGGTAGTTTTATATTAGAATTTCTTAGTATTATTTTAATTAATATATTTGAAAAAAGTGTGTTAAGAAATGTTTTTTGGATATAGGTTTCTAAGAGAGATTAATGGTAGTTTTTTAAGTGATTTTCTTAAGGAATATTTTATTTTTTTTAGGTTCAAACCAAATGTGTTAGAGAGTCATGAGCTTGAGAAATTGATGATCTCCAATAATGTGACTTTGAACTGTTCCTATATAACCAAAAAACTTATATCAACACCAGAAAACATTCTAAACCCAGTTTACAATGTTGTGTTCAAAACCTGATAAATAAGAGGACCATATAATGCATGTAACTCTTTTTGATCCATTCAATCACCAGGACCTCAAGGGTCCAAAGCAAAATTTGTAATTACCTTGGTTTGATTTTTGGTCTAGTAAACTTGGAAGTGTCTCATGTTTGGATCCTTGGTATTTGTTATCTCTGACTCTTTTCATTGCTTCTTGTTGTTGAAAAAGATGAAGAGTACGAGCTTGTTTCAGAGTAACAATGTAAACAGCCGTAGTAGAATCATCACCATCATCTTGTCCAAATGAGTTTGATAAAAAACCAAAACAAAACATAAGTAAAACCCCAAAATTTACCATTAAATTTCTCCTCATTTTCTCTTATAGTACTGATGATATTTTATCCAACCCACCAATTGGTTAAATAAGAAGGAAAAAAGAGAGAAAGCTGCCGAAAAAGAAGAATAAATCATTAAGCAACACAATACTATAATACACAAAATAGGGACTGTTGAAGTAAAGAAGAAGCAAAGCTTGATACATCTGCAAAGATGATTCTTATGAAAACTCTCACCTTTACAACATCTATGGGATTCGAATCGACAACACTGATCCTTATTTAACATACAATAAACAAAAAAGCTCAATCAGATTAAAAAAAAAAACAAAACTTGACACAATTTCTCATGTAGTCAGTACTCATTGCATCAATGAGTGTGTGAATCAAGACAAAAAACACCAAAATTTATGACTAATTCAGCATCAGACATATCGTCGAACACTTGTTACATAACCAATTGAAAGAATATCTTTTTCGCTAAACTTAGGCATCTCGCAAACTTCAAATTAGAGCATACAAACTAACCGGTAAAGGCAGACTGATCAGCGAGACACCGAGATGGAGTTAAGCTTCTGTAAGAAGAATTAAGTCGAATAGAGGAAGAAAACAATGATGATTTGTAGGAAGTAGTTCGAGCTTGAGGATAGCACAAAGGAAGAAGACGAGATAGGGTGTGCAAGAGAGAATTGCGAGACACGCTAGACCCCTTATCTTCACTTTTTTTTTTTCATTCAACGAATGAATGGCTGCCACATGTGCGTTTCTAAAATGGCAAAATGTTCCTTATTTTAGAAACGTTTCTAACATTACCATTAATTTTTTATTTATTTTTAAATCAACTGATCCTAAGAACTCACCTAAAAATGATTGATAATGTTGCTCTAAGACCACTCCAATGAGGGGTTCTTAAATTTAAAATATTATAAAATAATTAAAATAATATTATTTTTAAGAAACTCAAGAGATAGGGGTTCTTAAATAAGAGTTTTAAGAGATGGGTTCTTGCCACGTGTCAACTTTCTATTGCACACTACATTTTTTTAATTTAAAATTTAAATAAAAATAAATTAAAATAAAAAATAATAATATTTTAATTCTAAGAAACTTAACGTGATCATCTCCTTGTTGGAGATGCTCTAAGAACTCTTCAGCAAATTTTAAGAAACCTACTTGCTAGTTGTTGAGTTCTAATTGGTCCAATTTTTGTTAAAAGAATTAAAATTTAATTATGCAAAATCTTTTAATTAAATAGTATTATTAAAATGGTTACATACTCATCTCCAACAACAGGAACCCCAAGTGTTTTAATAAAAATAATTTGTTAAGAACCCAATAATGAGATTTAATTCTTTTGGAGTTCTAATGGTAGAACCTCACTTGGGGTTCTTAATTTTTTGAAAAATTAAAATTTAAAATTAATAAACATTAAATTTATATGAAACATAATTATTTTAGATTCTTCAAATTTAACACATACAAAATATAGCACATGACATTATATAATGATTAGTGGTAGTCTTGAATTGTGCCAAATTTTTGCTAGATATGTTCAACCAAATCAGCTTTCAGTTGTTGATGCATTGATCGATCACGAACTCGATTGCG